>JAOEHY010040161.1:24196-36333 GCA_025447955.1 Psilopsiagon aurifrons | reverse complement strand
GAATGGGTTGCCCAGGGAAGCTGTGAATGCTCCATCACTGGCGGTGTTCAAGGCCAGGTTGGACATAGCCTTGGGTGCCATTTTGTAGTGGGAGGTGTCCTTGCCCATGGCAGGGGGGTTTTAACTGGGTGATCTTAAGGTCCTTTCCAAACCTAACTGTTCTATGATTCTACCCCCATTCTTCTTGCAGACATACTCTCTTCTTTTGCCTGGACATTTTTGTCTGTGTTGAAGTTGGGGACTTTCAACCTTGTCCATGATTTTAGATGTGTTAGCCCGGGAATGTTTGCCTGCATATGTAAAGAAGTATTTCATATTTGCTTAGACTTCTCAGTGTATAATCATATGTAAAGAAGGAATTATTTACAACGAGGATGGTAAAACACTGGAACAGGTTGCTCAGGGAGGTGGTGGATGCACCATCCATGGAGACATTCAGGGCCAGGCTGGATGTGGTTCTGGGCAAACTGTTATAATTGAAGATGTCCCTGCTGATTGCATGGGGTTGGTCTAGGTGATACTTGAAGGTCCCTTTCAACCCAAACTGTTCTATGATTCTATGGTCACAACACATGGATTAACAAAATGAATTTAACAGGCAGACACTCTGCCAACCTTCCTTGGAGTCAACAAAACAACTGAAACAAAATCAGCTCTGAAACTTGTTTTTATCTGGGTATTTGTCATTGTAATCAGTTGTCAGATAGCTTTTTACAGGCAAACCAGTGAAAAATGTAGTGTTCATTAAAAATATTCTGTAAGAAATATATTTACATTCATTGTTTTAATATTGTATATTTATATTATATAATAGGCACTATATATATAAAATATTGTATAACAGGCAAGTCCAGAAGATAGAATAAAACCTTCCCATACAAATAAATATTCGAGTGTTGCTGAAAAATCTGTTAATTGCGTTTAACAAACCAGAGTGGCCTCCTGAGAAGGCATTTTGTTTCCTGTAGTGCACTTCGCATACAACCATTTCAAATGAGAATCTCGATGTTCTGTATTGTACCTGTAAATGAAACTAGTGCAGTGAGCCCTTTTTCTCACTAGATGGTGGTATTGCCCTCAAAACAGTCACAGCCTCGCAAGAGCTGCGCAGAAGAGTAGATTAAGGTTAACTGGATGCTGCTTGGATCCTGCAGATGGGGCTGGTTGAACTTCTGTTGCATTGGTATCAGTCCTTAAGCGCATCTGGATTGTTCATTTTTGCTCTGGGTTTGCTGGGGTTTGCTATCCATGCATAGATCAATATTGCAGAGATTGAGCAATGATGCAAACATAATCCTAAGGTGACTTGTCAGAATTAGGGCGCTTCAAGGGCTGAAATAAACAAAAGCAACATAGCCCCAAGTACTTGTTTGGTTTTCGAGTCTGTAAGATATAAGGACTTAATATACAAGCCAGTGGTGTGTGAAGAAAAACATGGATCAAGAAACAGGATTCCAGAACTTGGTGCTTCAGAAAAGGCAAGAAGTGCATGAAGATCAGAAACAGGGGTGAAAGGAAATGAAGGATGACTGAGGCCTGGGGGTTCATAGCATGGACAAGATAGCAAGCTGTAGATGTTGATAGGAGTGAACAGCTGGGGTTTAGGAACAAGGAGGGGGAAAAGAACAAACTTTTCATGTGTAAAGAAGCATTAAAAGCCTTTGTGACCCATATGAGAGCAGAGCAGTTTCCTACCTTTAGCACCAAACAGGGCCAGCCCAGCCTGTTAGAACCTGCTGGATGCCTTAGAAACAAATCTGGTCTGAGAACAAACATCAGCCTGGGGCTCCAGCTGAAAGGAAGGCTCATCAGCCCCAAACTAGTATGAAAGTTAAGGAAGGATGTTCAAGGACTCAGCTTGAGAAGGTTTTTGGTAAGCCCGAGATTCTTCTGTGTGTCAAGAACACTTCTTGGCTCTTCTGGATGCAGCTAAATTGTCCCTCTAACAGCCTGTTAGTTTGACAAAAGGTTGGAAAACGTCCTAACAAAGTATACTCCTTGCAACTGTGCTGCGCAGTTTCTTTACTCTTCATATTCCACATAGGCATGTCTTATTGTCAGGACATTTGTAAGGGCAAATCCTTGACCAAAGCGTGTCTAAACACAAAATTCTTCTCCAGCTGTTACTGCCTTCATGTTGGTTGAGGCTCATAAAGGGCATTTTTGTTTCAATGTGAAAACAAAACAAACAGACTCTCCAGCGCTGCGTCTGCTCTTTGTGACAGGCATGCACACACAGAGAGGCACACACACACATATACCTGTGATACATAAAATGTGCAGTAAACCAAAGAGGAAAGATTACAGGGACACCTTCCTGTGTGATCTGACTTTAAAAAGCCATCTTGGGATCCCAAGATGACACAATATATGAAGTGACAAATTCTATTCTAGTTTCTGGAGTCACTGGGACCCTGCAGCTGGCCTTAACCCCTTAATGAAGTCCAGCAGCAAGAGAACAGGAGGAAGAACAGGGAACCTTGCCATGTATACCTGGCACTGCCTTAACAGAGCTCACAGTTAAGCTGGTTTTCATCTTGTCTTTCTTCCTCTGCTTTCAGTGACAACAAATTCTGTGTAATCACATCCTTTTGGGATCTGAGCATCATGCCTTCAAGGATGGTAGTGGCAAAATCAGACCCTTCTTTTCGAAATTCTGAGGATCATCACTTTGTCTGGAAATGCATACGTAGTACAGAAAATTACTTACCAGCTGCTTCAAGCAAGAACAGATGCAGAGTTAGGTACAGCAGCAGGAACGTTTCCAGAAGATGAGGGTGAGCATGGTTTGCAAAACGCTGAAAAAAGGGACACAATTTAGGGCTGTCAGAGGGGGTGATGGAGCAGTCTTGAAAAAACAAGAGCGGCCTTTGATTTCCTAAAGGTGAAAATCAGAAAGGAGTTGATATATTATCCAGTGTCATCAAGCTGGATCCGACAGGAGAGGGCTCAGAAAGCCCTGAAGAGCTCTCAGGAGCTGTGTGTTGGAAAGCAAGGGAACTTTCAGGAGGAAGTCCTTGTACAGTGGGAAAGAGCCAAAAAAAAAGCTTCCTGAAGAAGCGGTGCAGTTCCTGCCTGAAGAATACTGAAGCATCTGGGCCAGCCTGCAAAATAGCCTCTGGGGAAGTGGGAGTAACTCAGAGTGAGTTGAAACAGAATGACCTGAAAGAACAAGCGTCCTTTTTACACTGGGGGAGAGGCTGCGCGAATGAACAGGACGGCGTCAGTCTGAAAACTCTTCTGGAGGAAGGCCTAAGCCCTGGGGGAAGTACAGACCAACCAGAAAGTTCACTGAGGCCACCCGCAAAGCCCATTTGGGACTCTGAGTGGTTCTCAGAGGTGTGATTTGTTGTCTGACCCAATGATAAACCAAGCGACAAATGCACGCAGGAAAGCTGAGCTCAGTCTGGGGCCATCTCAAGTGCTCTTTCCTTTAAAGTAACATTTCAGAAGCAGACCCAAAGAATTGGCACCGCTTTTAAATCAAATGTTTTAAAGCAAATATTTGAAGCATTCCCCATACCGTGTTTGACCCACAGGGATATTCAGGCTGTATGTGAGGAAGGAATTCCATACAATTAGTGTGGCAAAACACTGGCACAGGTTGCCCAGAGAGGTAGTTGATGCAGCACCCTTGGAGACATTAAAGGCTAGGTTGGATTTGGTTCTGAGCAACCTGACCTAGTTGAAGATGCCCCTCCTTATTGCAGGCAGGTTGGACTAGATGAGCTTTGAAGGTCCCTTCCAACCCAAACTGTTCTGTGATTCAATTCTATGATTTTATGACCTTCAAAAGCATCCCAGTTGTTAAGGTTTGATTTCTTTCTATCTTTGTATGCATTTGACACTCTGAATGGCTCCTTATCCAGGAGAATGAGGGACACAGGGGTTAAACAAATGGTGGGAATCATTTGCTGAAGGGAAAAAGCGGGCATTTAAAGGGGACTTAAAAATGGCAGAGTGAATTCGTGGCACGGAGACAAAATTAAATGGTGTATTGCTTGTGACATATGGTAGCTTGATGGGATCACATCTGAATTGCTTGAGGTCTCGAAAGGAATCCTGCTTGTCCAAGCTGCTCTCTGCAGGGGGCACATCCTGATGTCAGCAAGTCCCTTACAAGCACTGGCTTTCAGCCACCTGGGGTACATGTGCTGTGTCAGGGGCCTGCCACTCAAACTCTAGATTAGCTTCTTCAAAAGCCTGGTGTGTAATCAGTCCTTCAGGCCTGCAGACATTAGAGGAATAAACAACAGGGTTTGAGCCTTTGGGGTAAGTAAAGCAAAATCATAGGATAGTTGTTAAATAATGGAAGCATCCTGAACTTTTCTACTGTCATTATTTGCTTAAATTCTGAGCTTTTAGTCAAAATGGGTCTTATTTTCAAACTTTGCAACTGTGAGTGCTGGGAGCATCTGAATTTATTTTGAGAGTTATTTTTTTTATCCCCTCATCCAAGTGATTCGAGGTATGTGATAAACTCCAGATACTGTAAAAGTTGGCTGAAAATAGTTGGGAGTGCATTATGTGCAGCAGTCCAAAGCAAAAACAAGGGATTATTCAGACCCACAAATGCAGGCGAGGGAGCAGACGACCTGGTGTGATTGCTGCAGGTGCTGCTGTTGTGGCAGGAGGCTTACTCAGGTGATGCTTGTTAGTGGAGAGGGGCTGCTAGGCTGTTTTCAAGTGGAGAGAGGAGTGAGAGGTGGTTTGGGTTGATGGAAGTTTCTGGAGCTCTGCTGAAGTAATCAGGTGAAGTTGTACTGTCAGTTTTGTTCAGGGGTACTGTTGGAGGGAAGCTTATCTGGGTTGTTTTGTTCTGTATTTATGGGCAGTAAGAAGATTACTTAATGTGGTTCTTGGTTTTGTGCAGAAAGTTACTCCTATCTTTTTGTGTTTTGGTAAGAAGGAGGTGGAGGGCTTCCTAAATATATGGAGACGTACAGAGTGTGAAAGTAATACTAAGCAAGCTGGTTCCTGTGTCATTCTTGTGCCTGATAAGCAGCTCCTATGAATTCCGGAGCGTGGTCTGCTCTTGTGTTTGAGTGTGGAAGGTGTGAAGTGTTATAGTGGTGCTTCAAAAACAGCACTGAGGAAATCAGTGTCAGGAAATGAGTGTTGTTGGTACTGCCTCTGCCTTGCCCAGTGTGTGCCTGTTACAATGCCAGAGGTTAGGGCTGGTCCTTGCTCAGAGGTGGGGAGATCTGATACTTTCTGGGCAGAAGCAAAAGCCAATTTAGATGAAAGGCTAGGGTTTAAAAGAAATAATGACTCTAATGTGGCTTGGCTGTAACTTCTGTTGCCTTTGTGGTCTCACCTTTTCCAAACAGGGGTTGATCCCTTTTTACAGAGCAGCTCAGGGCTATTCAGAATGAGGAAGGACCTGTTCCAGGGAGCCCACTCTATCCACAGGAGCTCCTGTCACCCTGGGAGACCTGTGACAATTGGGATAGGCACTGACTGGACTGCTTGTCCATGGAATGAAATTCTGGGAGAAGAGCTGCATTCCATCAGGGGATGGATTTGTAGCATACAGTCCCTGGGGACATCTTAATGTCAGGCCATTTATATAAGTGTGTTTTCTCCTCTTTCTTTTTTTGGAGGTTAGGCTTGTCTTGGCACAGGGGCTAGGTATTCATCTGTGCATGTATGTGTGGGAGAAAGAGTAGGGAGAAAAGGAATGGGGAGACAGAAGGCATCCCAAGCGCTGATGAATTTTATAAAGCTTGGGTACTGCTTGCTGGATGCTATGTTGATTAAGATGACAAAAGGGTATCCTTCACAATGTTTTGGAAGCGCTTGATTTTGGTGACAACTGCAAGGAGTGTTTGTACCTACTTTCAGAAGAGGATATCTTTGCTATGTTCCACTTCCAAGATGTCTGATGTGCTCTGTCCTCTGCATTCCTCATTATGTGTGCCAGCACCTTGTAAGGGCCTCTTAGCTGAGGATGCTGGTTTTTGGGGTGTAGATGGGGAGCCTGGGAAATCCTGTGTTCAATTGGGCCTGGGCACTCCTGGGGGAAGGAAGACAAGCAAGTTTGGTGCTCAGGGCCAGAGGTAGCTGCTGGTTTTGGCTTTCCTAGGCAATCATTTCAAGGCAATGTATCACTGTTGCTAGCAGCCTCTGGTCTACAATTAGTCTAAGAAGGCAAAACCATTTATTTCCTTGCATTTAGTAATCGGTGCAAGCTGACATTTATCTCGTAATTCAGAAAGGACTGGAGGAAGTGGATACTAGGCCCAGATTCTCCTTGCTCTTATGCATCAGGGAGGAGAGGTAGCTTCTTTGCCACTCACCCTCTGTGTGGGGGTTTTAGGTGCTGCCATTAGGTGCTTGCTCGGTGGGATGAAGGAGTGCTGCAGAAGCAGGTTTGTGTGTGGCCAGGGCAAGGTCACGTATGTGCCTGTGAATGGCAGCAGAAGCCAGGTCAGGGCATGTGTCGCACCCATCTGGAGCGATGCTACGGGGTGTCAGTGCAGCACAGCCCTGTGCTGCTGCTGTGCTTGCCTGAGATGGCTCCGAGGAAAGTGTATCGTAGAGTTGTTCCAAACACACTGTGCATGCCTTGATGTTACTGCTAGTCAGGATGCTGTGTGGGACATGCTGACGGGGTTAGCCCCGCCTTCAGAGAGGAAAACCTCACAATTCCTTTTTGGGGTTGGGTAGAAAGTTGGATTGCTGACATCCTGCGATGAGAGTTGTGGTCTGACGGGGAAAGAGAGGGAACAGCGTGTAATATTCACTGCCAAATCGTCCTAATTAACATAGCACTTTTGATTTTGCTTTTGGTAGTTCTGGTACTGTGGCTCTGTCAGGAGAGGAAATGAAAAGGGCTGGAGCAGTACTGAGACATTTAGCATGGAAAGAAAAGAAAAAGCAAAATAGCTGTAGGAGTAATACTGCAGTAGTAGCTGCTGCATAGAGGACAGTAATTCAGAACAATTAATTTGAGGAACAGGTTATCCTGAGCGCGCTGTAAGGGCTGCTGTTACTGTCATAGGCCTGGTAATATTGATTATACTCTTGTACAGCTTGCAGTTGAGGCTTACTAGGAAACTCTCTCACTTTCTGCTTCCATCAACGAACTCTTAACACCTTCTGTTGCGAACAGCTCATCCTGTGGAAGACCCCTTGCTGATAAGGGCTGCGCCTTTGCACACATGGATTTCCAATGAAGTGAACAGGGATTCATTTATTCAGCCTTTCAGGGTCAACTGAAACAGCTGCAGCCAATCCTGCTGATGGAGTAGAGGTTTTGCAAGCTTGGGGGCTGTTAAACTGAGGTGCCAGGAAGGTGATCTGGCTGGATATAACCCTTTTTAGGTTATGGCTTTGTTCTGGGAGTTATCATCACTTCTGGTCCATGCTTTGTCCAGTCTCCTGCTCTGTATGATGCAGGCAGTCAGTAATCCAGCATATTTGACAATAATGAGTCTGTGATGAAAAAATGATGTGAACCCTGAGGAAAAGGATTATCCCCTAATCCTGCTAAGGTGGTGGAGGGGCTCCCTTAAACCAGCTGTGTGCCTTGGCAGGGCCAGCTTCTCCAGAGGGTCTGCAGGATGCCGGGCCAGCATCTCTCTGGTGGTACTACAGAGCCTGGGGCTCGGTGCAGATACTGCTGTGAGAACAGAGACCACACTGCTGAGCTTGTAACCCTTCTGGCTGACTCTGCTGTTTAGTAGTTGTAAAATCACAGTACCAGCTGCGATGTGTAACCTCAGATGTGGGCGGGATTTATCATGGAAACAATTCAGTTTTGGCTGCCTTGCTGGATAATAGCTTGTATCATGAGTGAGAAAGTTGCATCAGAAACCAACGTTAACTGACCACTGGAAAATATAAACTAATACTGTTAATATAAGAAGGAGAACATCACCAAGAAGTCAGACTTTTGCACACTGTTGAAGTAGATTTGAATTATTGACTCCCTCTGTCAATACCCTCAGCAATTGAAACTCTGAATGTAAATAATCTTTCCTTACTACAAAAGAAATAGCTTTTGGTTTCTGTAGTATTGTTTCTTCTGATTTCCTTACCCTTGTGATGTGATGTCTTCTATCTCGTTTCTGTTCCACGACCTTAAAAACTTGGATAGATTAAAATATAAATGATAGTGAGTTTTAGTTTTACTCATCTTGGAACAAATCTGGAATACTTCTGCCCTACTGACTTGAGTAAGAAATAGTTATTGAGACAGTCTGTCCAGCCACACACATGCCAGTTACTTACATGAGGGTGAGAGGCTGGGAGAGAGAGTGCACCAAACAGTCTTTTACCCCATGGGGTATTGTATTTTACTTAGAAACTCTGCTTGCAAAGTGCTTGTCCTTCCCTGTTCCATGTGCCTTAAGTAAGAAAATTGTTCTAAGTGGAATCTACGAAAGACTGAGTAGAAGGAGAGGCCTTTCCTGCTCTTTCATGGGATCCTTGGACAGCAGTTCGGTTCCACCTCATGAGAAAACTTGTTTTCCCCCTCCTCATTTCCTGGGCTTTCAGCACCCTCCCCATCCATTCGTACCTGGGAGGATGAAGGACCGTAGTGCCACATTATAGGAGAATTGAGTAGATCCCTTGTCTAACTTGTGGGTTCCTCTAGATAATAAAAAAGGAAAGTTTAGCTAAACATAAAGGATTTTTATGCTAAGAAAAATGAATCTATTTTTAATTCAGACCATGTTATTCTTTAGCATTTTATGTGTCAAGGTAAGCAGATCATGGCATGTATTTTCCAGCTACCAAAGTGATGTTCTTCAGATTTTATTTGGTTAGTTTTTTCCCAGGCAGCGGTAACTGTAACGTAGGATAGATTTCTCTTCATGCTAAACTATTTACATAGCCCTCTTTAGCTTTAGAAGGCAGCATCTCTGTATCAAACAATGCAACACAACCTAGGACCAAACCACTGTATTCCCTTGAAAGAAAGGATGTCATGTAGGTAGGACATCGTAGTCTCTAAGCTGTAACTACAGTAGAACAAAGGAATTGGTGTTCCCGCTACAACAGAGGTGGAATTTTTAATCATTGAGTGACCACAGTGAGACATTCTTGTGATTAAACAATGAGGGGAAAAAATGCCTAATAGCATGAGAAATTGATCCTGAGCAGTGTAGCCAGCGTACTGTCAGTAGAGGTATTAAGCTGGTTAGATGAAATGTCAGGTGTAATGATGCACTGAGTATGATATAATCTGATGGGGTGACCTAAGCGAACTCTCTTCATGGTCTCGTTATCCAGGGTCCTGTTGTGGACCAGTGCTTTTACCACATCAGCTGATTTCTTCATTCTGCACAAGGTTTTGTCATTACCATCTGTTATTTGGTGGTTTGGGTACGGCAGAAATGTCATGGGCAAGGACAATCTGTTGTATAAAATGTGTGTGCTTTGTCTTATGTGGTCATTGCGGCAGCAAATCTTTACAACCCACAGGGGGAGATACAAGTTGGCCTGGCATGCAGCATCCCTTGGTGAGCTAAAGGGAAGGATCACCTGGGAGAGAGGTCTGCAGAGAAGTGGCAGGGGTTCCCCAGGAATCCTGCCCTGCTCCTGGAGACAAGAGGCTATGTAGTTACACTGGTGCCTTTCCTCCTATGGCTGGGGGGGGGCAGAAACCCCAGCACCTCCTGTGCCAGCATGACCAGCTAGTGATTTGGGAAGGCTGTTGAGGCACTAGTGGCTTTCGAGGAAACCACTCAAAGGGAATGCTGATTGTGCCACAGCAGCACTTGAGGTAGTCTTTTAGTTGGAGATTTATGAATGTCAAGGTGGATCCTGGGTATTTACTAAGCTTCTACCCCGAGTATGATTTTGCTGGAAATGCACACATCCATGACAAAATTCTGATGGAAGAGGTTCATTTCACGGTGCAGAGGAACATCCAGAAGGATGGAAGATGAGACAATCCTGCTTGAGGAGAGATAGCAGTAGGGAGTTTCAAAGGTGCAGAGTGTGTAGGTGAATTACAGCAAACTATTTCTCCTAATCTTTGAAAAGAGAAAATGATCAAAGGAGCATAAATTTAGTGGCTTTAGTTCTGGTTCTGCACAAAGAAATTGTTGGGTTTGGGTGTTTGTTCTTCTCTGGCTCACCTTTACCTAATATTTGAATCTTTGGGAAGAGGATATGAATTAAACGTGTGAACCCCTGACTTCAGCACCAGGTTAGGTTTGGTGGGACTGCTGTCTGCAAATCCAACCCTCAGGGAACCGGTCACAAGTCACAGGGTTTTAACCACCACAGGACCTGGCAGGCAACAAAAGGGAGGTGGAAATTAAGAAAACCTCTCATTGTGCAGATAGGCACTTGAGAAAATAACCCCCTTGCCATCAACGGAAGCACGCCTTTGCTAGGGCTTGGGTGGTTTGCATCAGCCACTAGTAGGAACTTGCCAGCTTGAGCGGAGTTACCTCAATGTAAGGGTGAAGAACATATCTAGCAAATCATCTGATGGAGACAAATACCTTCCTGCTGCAGACATACCCTTTCATACAGTGTTTTTCCACACTCGTATTGTATTTTTGGTGTCCCTGCCCATGGCAGGGGGGTTGGATCTGGATGATCTTAAGGTCCTTTCCAGCCCTAACTGTTCTATGATTCTGTGATTTTTGTCCATTGAAGTAGTTTTTTCTAGGGACTGCTGGGCTTAGAGGTTTTTCTCTTTCTATTTATCCAAAGAAGGGATGCATCTTGACAATAAAAATACAGACTTCACTGCCCTAACATTGTTTGGGTTTTTAAACCGTTTTCTGGACTGACCATGTTTTTGTTTCTGTAATGCATTACTCTGTTGTATTGCAGACTTTCCAGCTGATGGGGCAGTACAGGTCAGAGCAGTGGCATTAGTGACGTGGATGTATGCCTACGGGGAATTGCAGTCCTTAGTTCATTTAACAGTGGTCACTCAATTTACTTGCTTGAAAAATAGGAACTGCCAAAGCAAGAGGTGGTGACAGGAAAACCTGAGAGACGAGCTCTCTGTGAAGGCACATTCTTAAAATGTCTGAGCACATTCAAATAACCACAAGAAAAAGCGTTGTGAGATTTCTGCAGATACTTTCTTGCCCTTTATGGGAAACTGGTTCATTTTAAAACCTGTGAAAAGATGCACATTTGCTGTGTTCAGCATAACTTCATATTTCTACGTTCAGGAAGGAAGCTAGAGGATTAAGTAGCTTTGCTGGAGGCGCTTAAAGCAGAGCAGAGAAACTATCACAAATTTAAAATAAAGAGAAGAATCTTTAATCCACTGAAGCCATACAGAGAGTTGGAGAAAAAAGTCCCCGTAAACCATGAAATCTGCTTTTGTCCCTGTAGTTTCCGGTGATGCTAGGTTCATAACACTTGATTTAGTGCAATGCTTGGGATGTTTTGTGTGGCTTGGGTGAATACTGAGAGATAATGGATGCTATTCCGGAGCTGCCATCGATTCTCTTTCTAACCTCTTTATTCTGAAATACCGAAGACACACACTTTCTCTCTCTGGAAAACGGGGAGCTTACAGGAAGACTGTCCTTTAGATGGTGACTGCCAAGAGGTAGTCACAGGAGATGGGATATAATGGCGATGAGCTGAGCGTTCTTTGGGAGTAGACAACAGCTCTGAGCCGCCTCTGCTCTGCCTTGCCCTGAATTCTTTAGCAACCCTTGGGCTAGCCATTTGTTTGTCTTCAGAAACATGGGGGATTATGTATTTAAAGTTTTGGCTGCTCTGATGCCTTGTAACTTCCCAGAAAGGCCTTTTGTAGGTTTATTTGAATTCTGACCGCATTTGACTTCAACTGCAATCAGTTATTGCATTAGCAATGAAACGAGCTCAAGTTCAAAAAAAATGAAAGAGAAAACCCCACCAAAACCCAAACAGAAAGAGCCCAACCTTGTAAGCTTTTATTCAACACTCATTGTCTGCGTCCAACATTCCCACACCGACTGTGACCACGCTGGCAAGAAATCTGCCTGCGAGGCTGCTCCTGCCGCGGCTGAGAAGTAAACCCAGCGCCTGGACAAGGAGGGAGGCAGGGCCCTGTTTGCAGCACCTTGGCTTTCTGAAGGGATCGTGCCCTTTTGTGGGCTCTTTCGGCTGAATGCCAATAGAAGTCGTAGCAACTGGCCTTTGGGGGGGGGGGGGGGGTGGCATGG
>JAOEHY010040161.1:0-24186 GCA_025447955.1 Psilopsiagon aurifrons | reverse complement strand
GACCAACTCAGGCAGATAATAGCTGCGAGCAGCCACATCACCCCACAGACCCCATAACCTCAGCCTGGGGGAGCTGCAGCAGGGATGGGATAAGTTGCCACCACACTGCATGGCCTTGCGGGGGCTGTATATGCCCACCTTGCACAGTGCTGCAGGCACTGAAAAATAGGCTCTGCAATTTCTTTGATTTTCTGGTGTCCTGTATGTTTGTTCCGCCTCGTCCAGCAACTCCAGTGTTGTTCGCAGGTTCTATAGGGTGCTGCTAATCCTGAACAACTTGCTTCTGGTGCCTATGACATTTTTGCATTCACTTTTCCAAGTGCTGTGAAGAAGATCCAGACTCTGCAAAAAGACCATCATCCATTTTTGGCGGGGTTTTTCCCTTTCCATGTTAGCAAAGCTCTGCTTCTGTGTTTCCTAACTTTTTTTCCATGTTGAAACTCTGCTGTATATCCGAAGGGATATGCCTTTAAATAGATGGTAAGAAAGATCGTGCTTTCTGTGGGGAGTCTGCCTACCTGATTATGCTTTTGAATTGATTTCTGCATCAAACCTGTACCAGGATGGTTTCCCTAACTGTTACCTACTCAAACTAAGCCTGGGACCTGCTGATCACTTTGTTTCTGGCTTATGGCAGTGAAAATCATACATTTGGAGCTTAACAGCTAGTTTTCTAAAGTCTAGCGGACTATTTTACAGTTGTATTGGATCAGCCCTGCTTTTATGAGCTACAGTGAATAAACAGAATAGCCAGTTAAGTTGCTTATTTATGCACGTGAATCAGAAGTGTTACATGGAGAGGGTACCACATTTCCAGTCCATCTTATGCACACAGGCAGCATGAGGCTCTGTGGATGGGCCAGCACCCTATTCCCTCTGCCAGGCAATGCAAATCAGAGCTGCTTCTGTAGGCATTAGAAGATTAAATGCTATTTCCATATTATAAGTGAGAAAATGAAAACATGCATGAAGAGGCTCAGTGTCAGAGCTTCATAATAGAAATCATCTCATGTGCCCTTTAGATAAAGGGTAAGGGCTATAAAAATCAACATAACCTTTTCCTCCTCCCATCTAGATCTGTGCCTATTTAGGGAGCATGCATGTGCCTGGAATGAAAACAGTTTACTTCTGGAAGAGCATGTTGTTAAAACAGTGGTGCTAGAGAGGCTCTAAGAAATCTTGAGAACTCGGGCTTGGATCGAATCTGCAGTTTCTTGGGACCCACCAAGCTTGCAGCTCACCAGTAAATCATAGCAGCTTATGTCATCATGAGTGTCCCATTGACAGGTGTTTCAGCTCACAAATGGGTATGTATCTTATATATAAAACCTCTGTTCTTGTACAAAACCCATGAGTAAAGCAGGCCCCAAAGCTTTAGAAACTGTTGGTGTCTAACTGTCATGAAGTTGTATGTGCTGGTGAACTATGGGTCAGCTTTTTGTCTGAGCTGAGCCGTAGGCCACCTTGTCCTCAGTTCCCCAGCTAGACTGCAGGAATGGAAGTACTTGCCTCCTGCACAAAAATGGTTACCAATACAGATGCTCAAAGCACCTCACAATCTTTCTGCATATATGCCAAGGTTAGGGGGTCTACAGCTACTAATGGTGGCTTTGAAGTAGTATCTAATCTTTCCTTGGCCACTGATATTAATTGCTGTGAAGCTTCCTTCTGTTCCCCACTGCAGTTTGGGACCCCATCCTTCCCTTACCCCACCAGGCTGAGGAATTTAAGTCGATCTGGTTTCCCTCTGAAGTAGCACCTGCTCGAGGATGGGCTCAGACCTTCAGTTGCAGATCTGTTTCATGCACTCGGCATGCCTTGGTTTTGCTATGCTCTAATCAGGATGGCAGCATCTCTTAAGTGAGCAGCAGGCATGGGTAAGGAGGTTGCATCTAGATGGCAGCATTACTTCAGAAGAACATTAAAAGCCAGCACAGTTCTGGACGGACTGAGCTTGATTGACCTTACTTAGAAAGGGGAGAACGTGCCAAGAGCTTATCTTGTACAAGTAAGCTTCAAGGTTTCTTGAACTTTAGAACAGTCATTTTATGTCTTTCTACAAACCTGTTCCACCTGTCTGCAGCTTGTCAATATTTATCCTGTGGCTTATTAAATTCCCAGGCCTCATAAAAGGCATTGATCTGTTTTCCTTAACCATTTCCATGGCTGTTTGTCTCCTAGTGTAAATCATGACGTGATGTTATATTGAAGTCCAAACTGTATGCTCACAGTAATGCATTCATAACATATATAGTGTTTTCATGCTAGTATCTACATAGACTGTTTTGTAAATGGCAGACATGTATTTCAGTTTAATTTTTACCTCTTTCTAAGGTCTGTGCACAGGTGATAGGTACTACTTGTAGTGAGAGCATATGAATCTCGTATTAGCATCCAGACAAGTCCCTGTGGTCACAGCTGTGTTATGCACTGCAGAGCTCTTTAAACTATTTCAGCAATGTCCCATGTCATTTTAAACCTCTGCAAACTGAGTGCATACCTAGATTCAGACATGTGGATCTGTCTTTGGGTTTCGAGGCCACAATATGCTCACTCATACTTTTAGGATGTATATTTTGGCTTTATTTTTGGTCCTGTTTTCCACCTAAAGCCACTCAACCTTTGTGTTCTGGCTGCTGCTCTTCCACACCTACCCGATCCGTATCTTCCTTCAGGTGACGGGATGAGACAAGCAGATCTTTACACCAAACGATGAAATCTTATGTTTGCAGTACCTAGCCTTAGCATAAATTGCCCCAAAATGGTGGAATGAAGATACGTGTCTGGCAGAGTAAAAGCTATGATAACACAGGTGGCTGTTCAGAGTCGTAAAGAATCAGGTAGAGCAGGTTCAGAGACTATGGGTCTGTGTTGTGAAGTGCATGTATAATACAAATCCATCCTTGGCTACAGTGAATGTTTCATTGCGGTATTGTTCTTCCCTAGAAGTGCTCCTACAAAAGTTTCTAAACCAGCCGGCACTCCCTGCTGTGTTGTCTTGTCTGTGCAGTAGGGATTCCTTTCAAACCTGTTATGTCTTACTTTGGTCACTTTTTGGGTCTTAATTCCACCACTACCACCTCCCTCCCTGGCTGCTTCTGCCCAAACAGGATTGTTCTCGTCAATCATTAGTTACTGAGTTTCATAGTTTTTGCTGGTTGCTTTCACTTCCCTGGTGAGATTGGACTTCAGGCTCCTCTTATCTCAGTGGAAAGTTTATCCGTGCCTAGCCTACTGCTAGTACTTCAAAGACAAAAGTCCTGCTCAGTTGCCTTCTAGAAAGGGAAAAAAAATCAAACCCTCAGCAAACTACTTCTTTCTTTCAACTCATTTTTATCTCATTGTTAATGGCAAAAAATGTCTAAGGATATTTACAGACATGTAGCAAGAGCTGGTGTTTGCTGTAGCTGTTTGGCATCTTCTGAAACAAGTTTTTTATCAGGTGCTGTAAGAAAGTGTCTTTATAGAGAAAGATGAATGTGTGTGGTTTTGCTATGTCCTATGTCAAATTCTAATGCGTGTATTATCTCTGAGTGCAGATAATATTTTGTTGATCAGCAATGTTTTTCTTTTCAAACCTTGCTAAGACCAGGAAATTAAGAGTGACTCCAATGTAAATAGCACTGGAAGTCAGCAGAGCTGTGTTCCCATGGGCCTCATTAGCCTCTTTAACATGAGGACACAACCCTTTCCTCCCGATCCTTACAGATAAAAATGTCATACCCCCAGGATGACTACAAAAGAGTTGGGGGTTCTACATAACTCCTTCCCCTTCCATTGACCTTGTGAAGATTATAAAAATAAAGCTTGCAAATGGGGAGCTGCATATAATGAATAGAACAACCAGTGTTCAGGAGGTTTAATTTTCCTCTAAGTGTTTATCAGAGTTTGAAATTTTATTTTATGTTATGGTTTTATGTTATGTTTCCCTAATGATTTTTTGTCTTTTTCCCCATTGGTACTGTAGTTTGCTATCAGCCAGCCATCAGTAAGAAGTCCCCTAACTTTCTGGAAACACTACAACAAAATACAAGCTGAAATAAGAAATGGACCCTGAGATCACCAGTTTAGCAAAGCTAAGGGTTCTTCAAGAAGTGCTGTCCAAACCTGGGAAATGTGGGCTGCTTCTTCACATAGTTTTGAATGGTCCAAGTTGGATGGGGCTTGGAGCAACCTGGTCTAGGGGAAGGTCTCCCTGCCATTGGCAGAGGTTGGAACTCGGTGATCTTTAAGGTCCCTTCCACCCAAACCATTCTGTGAATAAAAAGGCCATTTCTAAGTTGCCTTTTCCAGCATTCACTCTCAAACTTTAGGCAAAGCAGGCACTGGCTACATCTATCAGCTCTTGGTGATATAGCCATTTGCCTTTAGGTGTTACTGGAGTGGACCCCAGGCTGTACACCACTGCAGGCTCCCTGCATAGCCCCAGGCGTTCAGAAAACTTCGGTCCAGTGTAAGACCTACAGATCAAATTGCAAGTTGAGAAATACCCCAGGAAAGCTGTGTATTTTCTTATATGCATACACAGACATGATTTCTATTTTATATACATGGCACATGGCCTTAAGGTACTGCAGTGCTAATGCTATGTATACATTTAATTCTTTAATATAATTTAATATATTCTATTAATCTATTCATAGTTTTGATGAATTATTCATCTGTTAATATTTACTATTAGGTATTTTCTATAAATAGAATAGCAGTGCTAATGCTTCCACAGCCAAGAGCTGTTTTGATGCCTTGATTGAGGTTCTATCGAAGGTTAATGTGTTGGGGGGTGGAGGAAGATGGGAAGAGTGTGAGTGTGTGTTGGGTTTTTTTCTTCCTTCACTTCGGAGGGTGGCTGAGCAGTGCTGATTCATGCTGCTGAATACAGTTATAACAGTGTTAGAGGTCAAGCCTTGAGTCAAACTAGGTTTCTGTCTTTTCATCCCTGTATCAAGACAGCGAGATACTAATTCTCAACATAAAACATAAAGAGACTGTGTTCTGGTAAAGAAGCTTAATTGATATTTACTGACAAAGTGGAAAAAACCATGCAGGAACCCCTGATTACTACAACAAATACCTTTCTGCCTGAGCAGATAACATAAATTATAACGTGACTTTCTGCATCAGGTTGTGAGATCCATCTTGCTGGCACACCAAATCCTCGCTTTCTTTGCTACTGGGATAGATCTGACTGCTGCTTCTCCCATGTGTTGGGTCACAGGTGCCAAGAAAAAGGTGGTCACCTCCATCTGCAGGGCAGTATCATTTGAAGCGATTCAGCAGTCACCCTCTGTTTATACCCCAAGGCAATGGTCTTCCCGCAGTCTTAAGTGCTCACCTGCTTGCCTCTGAGAGGATGGCTGCCTTCTCGCAGTGCCTGTAATTACCCCAGCAGCAGAACATGTACCACTGCAGTAAACATATCCCAAAAGTCATCAGGGGGTTAAGGGGAAGTGTGGTATTCAAAATACCAGCTTGAATGAGAGCCTGTGAGCAGAGTCAAACCCAGCCATCACTAACAGATCTCGGCTCCGAGTTAGCTGCCTGTGGATGCTGTTATGAAAACAAATCCTTACTCTGCCCAGAGGCTGGAAAGGATTTCTAACTCTCTTTTACTATTGTACTGTGGATGTTTGCTTTGATTTGTGCCTGTATTGAATGTCTAACCTCCGCTAATGACCAGATGAAAAGGGTTTCTTGGAGCCCTACTCATGACACTAGATAAGGGACTCTCTGTGAGTTCAGGATCATGGCTGCATCTTTCCGGGTAAGGCTGGCAGAGGATCTGTCTCTGGAGACGATGGCAGACAAGTCCTGTAGCGATTTCTGGGAGCTGTGACTAGAGATCTGATGTCAGCCTGCAGGACAGTAAGTGTCCAAAGTCTGCACATTTCCATTGCTTTTTGAAATGCTGGTAAAATCCAGCCTCTGTGTCTTTGCCTTCTCTTTGCTAACCGTGGCTCTTTACTATGCTCACATTGGGCAAGTGAGCAGTTCACAAATTAAGCTATTTTAGCACACTTCTTCAGTGCAATACGAGGCACCCCATGCTATGGGTCCTGCACAAAATATACAGACTGGTCTAGGCTTGCTTTGCTTTGAGAAGTCTGTTAGGGTGCGTTTGTTTGACAGTGTATTGTATGTAATTTGCAGTTTCTTCAGCCATGCTCATTCATCTTGTTTATAGCCCTTTTATTAAGGGTCATTTTCCAAACAAAAATACAGTTAGTCTTGTTAAACTGTAGAGAGCTGCCAGGATGAGACTATTACCTGAACCCTGAAGGAGGAACAAGTGAGCAGCAATGTGTACTTGAAGGTCTTCACAATCCCAGGAATAACACTTTTCTTATGTATAGAGCAGTGATTTTAAATATCTGATGGCCAGATCCTACCCAGGCAGCTGGCATGCATTGTGTCCTGTCCTAATGGCATTAAATATCCAGGCTTTCTCCACCGTTTCCACATTTTTGTGTCCATTTAGGTGCACTGAGTTTCCTCAAGACCAGCTCTTTGCAGTGTGTGGATTTCTCTGGCAGGGTGGTAGTCATATGGTTGGCATCACATCATTTTATCATCACTGTGAAGGATGCGGGCACAGCACAAGCTTCATTTTCATTATCTCTCAGCGCTGAAATTCTTGAGTACCACCATGTTAGCAGAATCTGGCATGGCTTTCTCAGCCATGTATATGTTATGAGACCACTCTGATATCAATATAACAAGCTGAAGATGGCCACCTCAACACACTATCTCAGCGGAGACAAATCCTGGCCTATTTTTGCTCTAGTGCAGCTTTGGAGATCTCCTCAGTTGAAGATGTACAGCTGGAGGTGTCTACCTTCCTTGAAGTAGAAACAAACTGTGGTTTGTCTCCTCCAAACTGTTCCAAGGAGCTATTTTGATATCAGAAATGCATCTTTTGTAAAAAAAAAAAAAAAATAAAATAAAATACCATTGCAAAGACATTCCAAAGCACTGTTTGGGATGAGCCTGGCTTTGTAGGCATTTGAAAGCCATCTCACCCCTTGAGTTGCACAGGTAGTTCTGAGTGTGGTTTGCAAGACTGTTAATTTTTAACAGCAGCCTTGACATTTGGAATATTACAGGCAGCTTTGTTGGGATTTATGTGATAAACGTACAGACAGTGCCTGCCATGACACTAGTGCATATGCAGATTCCTGTAGTTGCTAAATGAGAGATGCAATCCTGAGAGGATTTGCATGTTTTAAGTAGAAAAAGTCCAATTCCAATTCCTTTTCTATCAGTTTGTTAATGAAAAGCACAGTTGACTTCCTTAGAATGTTTTCTAGAACATACAGATGTAGCTTTTACCAGCAATCCAAAGAAAAGAGATGCTACTGCTTAATTAGGTGCCAGTGGATGTAATGCACCTGAAAATGTCTTGTTTTGGGAGAGGCAGGCGAAAACCCATCTTGTCCTTACAGCTGTGTGTATTGGATCTACCCAGCTTGCAGGAGAAGGGAGAGAAATATTTCAGGGATGAATGAGGAAAAGCTCTTCGCCTGGGAAAGCCAGGTGGGGTGTCCATAGAAATAGAACAGCTTTCTTGCCCACTGCGAACCTGCAGTGTGCCAGCACATCCTTTTTCATATCTGGGTGCACCGGTGGTTAATGATGTTTTTCTTGGTTCTGGGGCACCTGACAGGGAGCTACTCTTGTTAATCCACACCTTTGCAGGGAGACTCATCGGGTGTGGAAGTGTGAAGGGCAGCATAGACCCTGGACAATAAGAAACCAGATAAAATTAATGAAAACAGGGATAAAAAAGCAGAAGGCTTCTGGTGAGGCAGGAAGCAACCCTGGAAGGGTAAATGAGACTGTTTTCTTCTTGGCCTGGAATTTCTTTATATGCTTTCCTCCTTTCCTGTACGTCTCCTAGGAAGTGAACCTTTCCCTGTGCCAAATTGTTTGCACCCTTTTTGACTAAGCCTCAGAGTAGCACATTGCTGTTACTCACCCTCATTTACTCTTTAGCAAATCACTGCTATTTATCAAAACACCGTTTCATGCACTGATTTCCTGCTTGGTTTCTTCTTTCACTTAATACCTATTATGAATGCTGATTGAAACAATATTATAAAACAACTTTCAGAAGGTGTAGGAACAAATAAGAGGTACGTGAACAGTGTCTTAAAATGGAAGAAGGTGTAACAATAGTATCTTGCCTTGAGCAATGGGATTGCTTTTTTTATCTGAAGAAAAACAATTGAAAGAGTAAATTCTTCATTATGATTTGTTTGTTTATTAATAAACAGCGATAAAATAAGTGCGTGGTTATGTTGTAATGATGAGGCAGCTGATGCTTTCCCCTCGGAGTATTTATTTTTGCTGCTACTTTTTCCTTTGCTCTGCTGTCCTGGGATTTGTCCTCTAAGTAAGTCCAAACAGGAATTTCAGCTTTACAATACGTGGCAGCCTCTGTGAAACAAAAGCCACTTGTGCTGGGAGGCAGCTCCGTCCAGATGGACAGAGGTTCCCGTTAAGGGAGTTCATCCAGTGGGTGGGATTTGTACTTTATTTGTTTTTAATAACGCTGCATTGGTGATAGGGACACAACAGTGGCTTCACTCCAGAACATCCTGCTGGAGGAAGCGTTTCTGCTGGGGATAAAAGTTTAACCTCTCCCCCCCACCACCCCTTTTCAGCACACTGTTGATTATCCTTTCGTTGTGGTGGATGGTAACTGAAAACACTACCAAAGAATCACCTTTGGTGATCTGCTCCCCTACGTGACATGTTTAAATGTTGCTGGAACCCAATGAGTGAGTAAAAAAGAGCTATTCAAGTGTGTTGTAACTGTGTCAAGATGTAGGATTTCTGCCCAAAAGGGAGCTGGTCATGTTTGACAACTTATGTGTTTGTACTTTGTGGAAGGGGGAGAACACGGTTGAAAGTCATGGAACAAACTAAAGGGTTTGGGGTCTTTTGAAGCTATGGCTAAGAAAGAAACTTCAGCTTAGAGGACATTAAGCTCATTACAGCTGGTGTTTAAGTCATCAAAGGAGGCAGAGGCAGTGTGAGGAAAGAATATTAATTATGGAGAACAGTGAGGGCTACTATTTAATTTGGTCTGTGTCAGTGTGGCTGTAGGAGACATTCCTGTTCCCGGGTGCAGAAGAAAGGGCAGATCTCTGCTGCTGGAAAGGGAGATCCCGTTCTTGTTTCGCATACACTCCTTGTACTTCACTCAACTGCTTGTTTTTCCTGTAGCAGCAGGTCTAAACCAGGTTAACTGTAGTGTCCTTTTGTATCGATGCCACCCAACTGGCATGTGGAACCTTCAGCATGCCACTTGTGCTCAGGAGAGAAGGCTCTGCTTCTCTTCTGAAATGAGCCTTCTCGTAAAGGTATCATGGGGAGCTGCTTCAAAGGAGGTTGACAAAACTGTCATTGCTGGGCAGACCATGAAACTGAAGCACAGAGCGGTTGAATAATTTGCCACCCAGCATAGTCGATGAGGCTGGTGACAGAGCTGAAAGTATAACACCCTAGATCACAGCCTTGTTGCAAAAGAGGTAGGTCTGGTTTCCATTTCTGAGGGAGCATGGGATAAACGCTAGGGGATAAAACAGGTCAAGTTCCCATAACTTTGTGGGAAAAATAAAGGTAAAATTTGAACAATGTGATTTGTATTTTACTTTTCGGGGTTTTTTTTCCTTCTTTTTTTTCTCCCCCCCCTTCTGACTCAACCATGCCACTACTTCAGAAGGTGCAGGCAGGCTGACACGGTGCTGCAGCAAGTTAAATAGCAGGAAACTTTCTTGTTCCAACGTTTATTTATATTCTCATTCAAAGTACACTTTCCTTTCATTTGATTTTTGAAATGCTTTAACTCAAAGTTCACATCCATTTACCTGGATGGCTGTGGTCTTTCCTAGGAGCTAAAGTCCTGGTAATCATTACTCTGCACCAAAGAATGCATCATTCCAGCTTCAGGTCCTGTGGGGCACCATAACCAGCACACGCAAGCGTGGGTCTTATGGGGAATTAAATATCCCTTTTGGATGCTAGTGATTTAAGGGGGGGGGGGGTGTTGAAGAAGTGTTGTTTACAAGTCCCTGATTCTTTGTCGCACACAGCCCTGCTGGTATGGTGCCTCCTGCCCTATGGGTATTAGCAAGGAGGCTGGACCGATTGTCAGTCACATAGAGCCTGTGGTTTTCTGGCAGTGTGGCCCAACAGAGAAGCAGCAGGGGTTTGTGCAGTGGAGGAGCAGAAACATGAGGAAGGAGGGGTACAAATGCAGCCAGGATGGGTAGGCATAGGAAAAGCCACCGCTCTGCTGCCCGGAGCTTGAGGGAGGGCAGAGAGCTGGAAGGCAGGTGAGTGATGGCAGAGGAGGAGAAGGGTGTTCGCTTGCTTCTTGGTTATTCAAGCTATAGAATGCTTTTTAATTTTGTAAGGTGCAAGCCAGTGTTGGCAGGGGGGGTGGAATTAGATGATCTTAAGGTCCTTTCCAACTCAAATCATTCTGTGGTCCTGTTTTGGACTTTTGAGGTGTTGCTGAAACATCAGAAGGAGACAGAGTGGGAGACAGAGGCTTTGGAGAAGGATGGGTCCAGCCTCAGGGCACCCAGCCGCTGTTTCTGAGCCCTGGGGGAGAACGACTGAGCTCTAGCAAACACAGGAGATAAATGTACCAGATAAAAAATCATCTTCATCCACAAAGACTCCCTCTATTCACATTGTTTATCAGTTGTTAGTCAGATATGTGGGAACATGCCATCCACACCGCAGTGAGCATAAACCAATAAACGTGGGACCAGTTTTAATAGGATACCTAGAGGCACAAGCTGTGAGACGCTAAGTATCATTTAGTAGAGCCTGGCTCCAGATGTTTTCTTGAAGTAAGACAAAGGAAATATATGCCTTATAATAACCTTAATTTTCAGATGGAAAATGAGAGAAATGGGTACGTTCACTAGCATGCACTAACAAGACTGCTGTTGCCTTCCTGCCCTGTGAAATACATTTTTATTGTCCCCCTCCACCCTGCCTCAGGTGACTAGTTTGGTCTTGCTCGCAAGTTTTAGGTTTGCTTCCAAGTTCTTAGACAGTCTCCTCTAGCTCACGGGTTAATAATTACCCCTCCTCTTTAACAGTATCTTTCATGTTGAAGAGCTGCAGTGTATTTCACAGCCCCCGTGCCAATATTTGCTCTTTCACCAGGGGAGAATGCAGGGTGACTTAAACGTGGGGGCAATCAATGAATGGAGAATCTGGCTCTGTACGTAGAGGTCTCTTCACCTATAGCCGAAAGGAAGAGTGTGGTGGGTGCTGTGCTCTGCCAAGTCAGCTTCCAGTCTCTGTTGGCAGAAGGAAGGCAAAGCCTGTTGCTAATGGAAAGCATTTAAATGCTGAGGACTGGGAGGGTGAAAGCTGGAAAATGTGCCAGGGCAGCTGCGTTAATGCCTTTGTCTTGACAAAAGCATTGTACGGTTCTTGATTGTAGCTGGCATTACTATCATTTCATGTCATCCGGGATTGGACCTTTTTGCCCTACTGGTTTCGAACCTTAAGGATTCTTTTGGGATTCTTTTTTTCTGTCCCATTTTTTCTTCTGCAGAGCTATGAGATTAGAAACCCTCATTTCAAATGAAGACTGAACTTCTCACACATTCGCTTGCTCCCTGGAGCTGAGGCTTTAAGAGAAATACTGGAAGTCCATGTACTCCTGAAAAAAATGTTTAAAAGCCTGCAAAAAATGACAATATTCTCATATCCAAAAGGCTAAACTCAAGAAGGTTGTCACAGCCATCAGCACTGCCTTGGGGTAAGGTAGAGGTGACCCACTTCCATCTTCGAGGCTGGAGACATCTTGTTTGCTATGGTACTTTCATCCTCTGTACAGTAAGGCTTCCCTTTACTGTTTATTTTCTTTCTGGGGCTGCTTGCTCATTAGTACAGCGATTGTCTTATGAACCCGACTCCTCCCAGTGTCAATGGAGTTGTTCCAGTAGATGTGATAGGAAGCTCCACATGTTTAATTAACAAGCAGTATCTGTAACAATAACCTTTGCACATTACTGTAGCCGGTGTTTTCCCAGCTTTGACCTTTCTGTAGGACGGAAATTACCCAACTCACTCCACACTTTTCACTCCATGTTTTATTAACAGGATCTGGGAAATGAATTAGCTCTGCAAGGGCAGAGCCAAGCAGTTAGTGCTGCTGCACCTAGCTAAGCGTTGCTCGGCTCCTCATTTTGATGGTGATATAGCTTTCTTACCTCATAGCTCCAAGGCCTTCCCCAGATATCTGAAGGTTTATCATAAGGCTATGCAGATGGGATATTTGGGGTAAAGAGAGTGCATCTAAGCAGATAGCTCACGGATAAAGCTGATCCAGGTATATGTAAATGGGTAAATGAATCAGAAATCAGAGAAGGCTGGGCACTGTAGTCCTTAAATAAAAAGCTGATTAACAGACCAGATGAGAGAGGGTGTCCTTGACTGGCACAGGTTTCTCAGAGAAGCTGTGGCTATTCCATCCCTGGCAGTGCTCAAGGCCAGGTTGAAAGGGGCTTGGAGCAACCTGGTCTGGTGGAAGGTGTCCCTGCCCATGGCAGGGGATAGGAACTGGATGATCTTAAGGTCCCTTCCAACCCAAACCATTCTGTGATTCTGTGTCTGCACTTCCACACTGCACACTGACATTCTGAAAGGTAATTTTCTGTGGCTGTTCCTCAAGCTCGAGATTCCTCCCAAGTGCCATAAATCTTAGTTTATTTAAAATTAAAAAGGTAAGTAAATCCATTCTTTTTGAATTAAAAGATGATTGAGATGCTAAAGAATCAGACTGTAATCGAGCTCAGGCCTGCGTGGTTTTTACTGGCACGGTTCCTCCCGGAGTTTCGTATTGTACCCAGCACCAAACTTTGGTAAAGGACAAGAAAAGTCCCCTTTTTGCAGTTCCCACACTCTCTCCAGGCAGCATCCAGCCGTTTGGACAGAGCAGGCTGGTTTCCATCCCTCTGCATAAAATGCAAAGAGCGTAATCGTTTGCTCGCAGGCTCGTTAGTGGGAATCAAACCAGTCCACATCAGAAAGGAAAAGCCTGGACACGTAACAGAAAGACAATCCCAGTTAATAACTGCAGGCAGGGCTGTGCAATGCCTTAGCAGTGGGGGAAGGGTTCTTGTGTAACTCTGTGCTCTGGAGTGGAAAGGCAAATGTGTTTTATAATGCTGCATGATGGTGTAAGATCATTTGGGGTTGGACAGATTTATTCTATACCTGTCAGTTGATGGCCCTGTCCCCGGGACAACATCTTGAGACTGTGCTGTTCTTACTTTAAAGACAAAGAAGCAAATCCTAATCCCAGGGCTCTCAGCCACGTTGTGGATTTCAGCTGGATCAGGGCTTTTCTCACAGCTGCTTCTGAACACCCAGCAAGCAGTGCACCTTACCACTGTGTGAAGGGCTGAAGGGTCTCTCTTCAACACTGGTTACTGGTTCTCTGCCCTCTTCTACCCCCAATGTATCTTACAGTTTTATGTAACTACAGCTGCCACAGTGATCCAAAGAATGATCCAAAGCATACATCTTTCTTACACTCCTATGAAGTAGACCTTTTATCATCATGATGCACTGAAGGAAAATAGAGAGATTCAGTGATTTGCTTAAAATCCACCTCTGTGTGGGCACCCCATGAGTTTTGAGTCTTGGGCAGCATCTAATCACTGATTCATCCTTTTCTTCTACATCAGCCTCCAAGGGATAAGTGTTAGGAAATACTTCCAGACATATAAATTCTTAAATTAGAGAAGCAACAGCTCCATTGTGAGAAAGGTAAAGAAAGTGTAATTCCAGAAAGTCACCCTCTTCAAATAAAAGCTGAGCATCTGAAAAGTGCTTTGTGATGCTTAAGAGCCCTCCTTTAGTAACCCCTCAGTTAATCTTTTAAATTTGATTAACTTGTCACATCAAGGGTCTTGTTTTTATGAGGCATATTCTGAGACTGGTTCTTCATAAGTTACAGATAAATAGGCCATAGAGAGTATAATGAAACTTTTCAGCACTCAGCAAAACTGAGCATGTAGTTACAGTAGGAGATGTGGTCATGCAGAATCATCTCTGCATTTTGGCAGGTGTGACAGGTATCATCACTCAGCGTATGTAGAGGCTCGGTGTTGCCTCAACATAGCCACAACATGCCCGTCCCATATAAAATCTCCGTGGTGGGGCAGGAGCGTGCTACAGGTGAAGTGCAACATGGAGCTCAAGTAAACAGTGGAAGCCCTGAGCCTGAAGCAAAGCAAAGACTGCAGTGAGAATTAGAAGAGAATTGGGTGTTTATATGGATAATGAGAATGCCCGTCATTTTGTTCCTTATTCATGGAAAGAGTGTAAACTCTCACTGTGGCTTGATGTCCAAGTGGAGACCAGTGATGAGCAGTGTTCCTCAGGGGTAGGTCTTAGGACCAGTGCTGTTTAATGTCTTTGTAGGTGACATGGACTGTGGGATTGAATGCACCCTCAGGAAGTTTGCTGATGGCACTAAGCTGTGTGGTTCGGTTGATACACTGAAGGAAAGGAATGCTATCCAGAGGGACCTTGACATGCTTCTGAGGTGGGACCATGCCAACCTCAACAAGGGCAAGTGCAAGGTCCTGCATCTGGGTTGGGTCAATCCAAGCACAAATACAGATGCTGGGCAGAGAATGGATTGATTGAAAGCAGCCTTGCAGAGCAGGACTTGGGGTGTTGGTTGATCAAAAGCTCAGTATGAGCCTGCAGTATCCTCCTTGAGCAACGTGCTCTAGTGGAATGTGTGCCAGGGGACTGGAGCTGGGTGATCTTAAGGTCCTTTCCAACCCAAGCTATTCTATGAGGCAGCTGCTAGCACTTGGACATAAGAAAGAAACTGGTTTTGGGGGGTTTTGGGGGGTTTGCTTTGGTTTTTACTTTTCTAAATGTGGGTGTTCCTGTGCAAAAATGAAAAGAAGTTTTGGTATGTCTTTCTGTGAATGATGTGGCGTTGGCCACTGTGGCAGGAGAATGCATTAGAAGACCGTCTCCTGCTTTACATCTCTCCTTTGATTTCTGTGACTTACTCTGAGTTGCAGAGGAAGTTCCATGCTAATTTATTGAAAAGTCTGATGTACATTTTGGGATATTTTTGTTGCCTCATATTTGCCCTCTGAGTTCAGTCTGAGAGGCAGGTCCCTTCATTTCAGCCCCTCTCCATCTTTCCTTTAATCTCATGGTCCACACCATTACTCATACTGAACACTTCGTGACCCCTCACAAGCCAATAGTGCTTCACGTGTGACTCACACCTCAGTCTCTTCTCCAGAAATGAGGCTGTTGTGGGGCCATGGACGGGGCAGACAGCCCTGGGAGGATAAGCAAACCCCCTCTGCTGAACTTTCTCCCTTGTGACTGATGTGATGTGTACTTACGGAAGCCGCAGCTGTAACAAATAAACAAAAGCTCATGTAGGTGCCTCTGAATTGAAGTTGCTGACATCTGAGCTGCTTTACTTGAGTCCGAACTCACAGAGATTTGCCAGTTTAACCTGAGAGGAATTGCAGCCCTCCTCCGTGTGCTGCTGATGGCACTGAAACCTGACTGTAAGGATTGTGGTGTTGAGGAAGGGCACGTGCTCTCATGACTCATGGGCAAATTCATGTGAGGTTCAGTGCATTGCAACAGGGCAGGGAAAACCTGCTGGTAGTCAAACCCAGAGGCAGCAGGAGAGCTGGGAGGGCTGCTTCCTGAAAGGGTCTAGAAGAGTTTTGTCATTGAAAAGCTGCTCAGTCAGAGCATGTTCCTTTAAAATAAGTAGGGTCTGAACTCATGGATCATGGTATACATCGTGGCAATTTACTGGCCTGTCCCTGAGGATTTGAGCTGTCACTTTTTCTGTATCTTCTAAGTATCTACAAATGCTCTCTGTCTGCAGGCGTAACCAACATCGTTTTTGCATTGTCTGAAAGCAGCTATAAAGGGGATCTATGAAGTGCTGTTATAGAAACATAATTCCTTGTGGAGACTGTATATGATTTTGTTTTCCTATTTTTTAAAGCATGTACATGCTTACCTTTTGAATATGGGAAATGTTTGGCAGAATTTGAATGGAAATGATAGGGGTAAAGGTCAAAGTTATATAAAACATTTAACTTACTGCATTGCTAAAGGAAAACAAGTGAAAATAATTAATAGACATCATGAAAATAAGCAATTCTCAATAGCTATACAGAGAATTCAAAATGGGTCTCATCTTAATAATTTAGGGCTTTTTAATCCAAAGTAAATTATTAAAGATAAGAACCTGGGTGTAGTGTAAGACCTGTAGTCTTAGGAATTGATGTTCTTACAGATTAATAATTGACTAAAGACTGGAAATTCCTCTGCTTGGTTCTTTGCTCCACTGGAGGATTCTGTAATATTGAACAGGTAATTAGATCCAGATCCTCAAGGGTATTTGAATGTCTTTGTATGGATGCAGCCCAAATACAGAACAAGAAGCAATCCTCACTCTGAAGAACTTAGGGTCTACCTACTTAGTGCCTTACCCAGTACATCAGCAATTCAGAAATGAGACAGAGAGGGTCTGGTCTAATGCTGAAGTCTCTGACTACACTTAGTGTGTTTTCAGGAGGAAAATAATTGAGAACAAAGCTTGGCAACAGAAGGAGCTGGGAGCTCCATTTCCTTTGTTTTTTATAATTGTCTAATAGTTTGAGCATTTACCTAAGAATGGAGCTATGACATCACTTCCTATTCCAGGGCAAAGAAATTTAGTCCTGCATCCCACAGATCCTGAAAGAGCACCCTAACCTCCAGGTTGCTTTTGACCAACTACAGGGAGGGATCTAAACAGGGGGCTGGAAGAGGGAAATAAGCAAAGACCATAGGTGTCAGGTAATGCAGTGCATGCTGCCTGGTACTGTTCTCCTTCAGTGTTTGACTGTCTAGGATAAAAAAAGTTAAACACATATACCAGTATGAGGAATGGTATTTCAGATCAGACTCCCTGTGATTTTGCCCCAGCTAAGTGCTGTCACTGCCAGGATAGCATCAGTCTCCCTTTTTGCTCAGCCTCCTTTGCCCCATGGCTTCTGCCAGCTACGCAACACACTGCCCAAAAGAGGATTGCTCAGTAGGTAGGTGGATGAATGCATGAGAGATGTAAGAGTGTGAATTTGTAGCAGAAGCAGCTGTGAATCTGGGTCCCCTGTTGGGTACTTTAACCACTAGGGTCCGACAAGTAATGCTGAGTGTTTTGTTGCTCGGACAGATGGGGTTTGTGCTCTTGGATCAAGGATTGTATAGAGGCTCCTGCATGCCAGAGAGATGACAATCCTGTCCTAGCTTCAGAGGTTTTCAGTAACATACTCCCAGGACATACTGTGAACTTCCTGGACCACCAGCAGTCTTCTCTGACTGTACTGTCTCTGCATTGACTTTAATGGCACTGACTGGGACAGAAACATAGCTGCATGTTGGGGGTAACTACACTGCCAGCCTTGTTGCCAGCCATTGCTTTCTCTGCACTGGCTCACTAGCAGCCTAGCTTTATAAAATTCCCTCCCTTAATTTAATCCTCCACAAATAAATCTTTCACCTTTGCATTTTAAATGGCTTGGCAAGTCCAATTCCTTCTGGAAAGATGGTAAAAAGGTTTATTTTTTTAATCCCTATCTCACAGTGCCAAGGCGATGAGTGAGCACGTATATTCACGTCCTTCAATCAGCATAAGAAAAATGCATTTCCTACTGATGTAAACCTTTGCTCGGTTTCACGAGCCCATACATGCAGGCAGTGATTAATTCTCTTTTTCAAGGTTGCAGTTTTCACAGGTTATTATAGTTCTAGCATGGCCAGTATAGAATTAACTTCCATAGCCTCTGGCTTTAATTCAGACATAAAAGGATTAATATGAAGGAGAAAAAATCTACCATATATACCACCCCATTTAGCTTTCCCAGCTATTGCTGCATCTGTGAGAAGTAATTAATAATAAACCAGACTGGAGCTGATGAGGGCAGGTATCATATAGAAGATTATGTTGCTTTATGTGAAGGGATGTGCTGTCCAGTTCAGGAAGCTTTTCTATATAAGATTCTCATGGGCTTATGATTTCAGATCAATATTTCATATTACTTACGCTTTAATTTGCTGGAAAATTATTTCCTCCCTATTTCTTTGCTCTTGATCTCTTTTCAGTGGGATAATACAGTAATTTAGGAAGGAATTCTACCGGTGTTAAGTTGTATGGTCTGGTGTGTAGTTACACTAAAAATTCAGTTGTACCTACAAGAATGTCAGAAATTCAAATGATGCAGATTCTGCTCCTAACCCGGAAGCACCTTCTTCCTTCTTTTCATGTAATGAATTCCAGAGTCCTAACAGCATTGTAAATAACTATATCCTATGTGTATTATATTGAAATAGCTGTATCTGCTTGGATAACAGATACTGTCTTTTCCCAACCGTTGCTCTCAAAGACCAAAACTTCTGTGTGCACCTACCCTAAAGCCACTAAGGGTTTGTTTCTTGCTGTGGGAAGGGAGCAGGCATTAGGTGAACAAATCCAGCAGATTCAGCCCTTCCTGAAGAGGTAAGAACAGCTGAGTGTTTATGTAGGTTAAATGTAGTGGTGACACCTACTGCAAGGTTTTAGCAGGCTGCATAAATCCAAGTTACCCTCCAGGCCATAGAGCTGCATAGTACAGACATCACTTGAACTCCAAAGGGGTGTGAAAATAGGTTTGCTCCAAACTGTTAGAAAGGAACTAGGGGATGTCCCTTCATTTGTGTCTTTTTTCATCCATTTGCAATCAATTTTTGCTCTTCAAATACTTTGTTTATTTTGTGTTATGGTATCAAAGAAAGACTTTGGTGCAGTCATGGATCGCTACTATAATAGGAATGCATCCTGCATAAATAAATACACAGATTGATAAATAAGTACCTAAAACCCAAGTGTTCCGGCCAAGGCAGGAGATCATTATGTCCCTATAAAGCCCGATGATCAATAGCAGCCTTCCCCATCTTTCCTTCTGTCTTGCACAGGGTAAATACCAGAGGATTTCATGACAGCACACATCAAGTTTATTTCATGCAACAACTGCTTTGACATGAAGAAACAATATGACAGATGTAGCCAGTGATAAATGCTTTCCACATATGGATTTTGGCACTGAAAAACAGAGGAGAGGTGATGGAACTAATGATTGCACCCTTTGAGAGCACAATGGAGATTCACACAATGTAAGCCGAAGCATCTCTTCTCTGTTAGTCCTGCAAAGTTTAATTTGCTATTTATTTTTCCCAAGAGGCCTTTGGGTGGTGCAGTCATCGTTAACAAGCGAGCAGCTGACAGTAAGAAAGGTCAGACTATGAAAGTTAAAATGCAAGGATTTGTTGAGTAGCTAGAGAAGGTCAGACACAGTGAACTGAAGCATCCTGGGGAGAAGAGAAGAGGCAATTTAGACAAAAAGATTTTTTTCTTCTTTAATAAAGGGTTTGTTTAAGGTTTCATGGGAAATAGCAGCCAAGGGCTCAGACAGAGATTACTTAAACAACATGTTGCTATTTGGAAGAGCTTAACAGTGTTAAATGTATATATTTTGCAGTCTTCTGCTGCCCTGTTTTGGGTGTGCTGACTGGCTGGTGCTGCACCTGCAGCCCTGGAAACTAGCTGGTTCAATTGCTTGGGCCTGTGTTTGTCAGGAGATAACAAATCCTGTGTGGTGTAGGCTGGGAGAAAATTACTCTTGTCTTCCTTTTGTGTGTGCAGACAGCAGCTTCTGTGTTCATGAAAAGAGGCTGCTAAATTCAGGTTTCCTCTTCTGCTGCAACATGCCAATGTGCTTGCAGGTTGAGCATTAGTTCTCGCCATGAGCTTAGCTGCCCTGGGGAAGGGGTGAAAAGGTACTATTATCACAAGGGAAGCCTGCTTTCATACACCATCTCTTATCAAACGTGTGGATTGAGAGCCAAAACACCTGTACAGCATTCTTGCCCCAAAGGTTTGAAGGAAATACAGCAACATAAAACTGATTCATCGTTAAAGCTGGCTAACCAGTTTCCAACACTGAGCTTTGTGTGTAAAAGCAGTCTTTAAAGTCTGTGAGCAGCTTGAGCCATTTAGGAGTTCATGCTGGCAGCTCTGGGCTGAAGCTGAGAGGGCAGAGCTGGGTCCTGGTCCCTCTGCAGTCCTACTGCCTAGCTGATGATGCACAAGCTGCGGATGTATGTAAGGAGTCCCTGAGGGAGAAGGGCAGAGGAAAGCTCTACTTGGAATGGGGCATAAGCTTTTGTATTGCCAATAAATCAGACCCTTGGCTGCAAATTGCTTTGCTGTTTCTTCTCCAAGACCTGGCCGTGGTTGCTCAATAGCAACGTGCTCAGTAAAGTCCTGTCTGGCACTGCCTCTGCCCATGTCTTGCAGTCCTGACATCCCCAGCATTGAAATTTGGGTATTTCTAAGATACTAAAGATGAGATTCTTCCCTTTAGTGAATTGATTTCCCATCCAGTCATGTTGCCAAGGACCACAAGTAGTTTCATTTGAGGGCCCAGATAACACACAGGCAAAACGGTTGAAACAAAAAATTCAGGAAAAAGAAGTCTGAGCACAAGCTTATTTTTAAGACCTCCTCAGGTACTATAATGGCCCTGTTGGTTGATCTGCACAGGTAGCATTTGCACTTCTTCACTGTATGTGACCCTTGCCAAGGGGGGTGGACATCATGTGCTCCAGAACGTGACTGACATGTAACCATATGAGTTAATTCTTTCTGCCTCACCACAATGAGTTGCTCCAGATATCCAATGCCTGCTTCTTTACTGCAGGTTAATACATAGACAATTGCAGAAAGGGATTTTCTGTGAAGTTATTCCCATTCTGCATCCTTAAGTACTTCAGTACTTTCTGAGGACAGGATCTTCCTCTTGAGGGTGTTAGGTGGTAATTATGCATGCTGAAGGCTTTTTAATGAATGGGAATGCAGTCTCAGAAGTAGCAAACCAATATAATAGTAGACTGGATTTCTGTGTTGCTTTTTAATTTGAGATCTGAGTAATGTGTATCCATTTTAATTTGCATTTGAAGTGTTGCCTAGACAAACATACTCCATAGGTTTTACCTGCCATGTTGTTTTCATTGCTTGACGAGTGCAGTGCTGTTCATCTCCACCAGTGATCTCTGGCAGCATGATGAGGTTATGTGTTTTCTCGCCACTCCTGTTGTTCCATGTTCAGGATGAAGAGCAGAAAACTGTGCTTTTTGTAGCTGTGGCCCTCGGGGAACTGTCTCACAAAGTGTCACTTTGTGACAAGCTCACTTGGTGACACTTTCTCTACTGAACTCAGAAAGTACATATGTAATTCAGGTGTGAGGTACACCTACTGGTACTCACTTAAATCTTGTATGTCTCAGTGGCCTTTCGTTTTTGCCTTATATCTGCCTATTTCTTGGCAATTTCCAGAATTATCGTCCCACTAATATACCAAGTTCCAGTACAGAATGTGAAACAGACAATGGTTATTAAAAGATGTTCATTTACTATAAGCTATATGAGAGAGTAAAGCTATAGAGAGAGTAAACAACTTTAGGTTTAGGTAGGTAAAAAAACAGCTCTTAAAACTTCATGTGTTGATTTTTAGTGGATGGCAGATGAGGATTTTATATTCTGGTCTTAAAGATCTGCCAGCTGAATCCTTTGTAAGTCCTAAAGCCATCTGGTACATCTGACCTACAAGAGAAGGGGTTTGTATCTTTGATTTAACAAATATCTGGGGGAATGGAAGAAGGGGAGGGAGTATTGGAGCTGCAGCTTGCTGATGCTGTATGATGCTTGGGTCCGCTGGCCTACTCATGCCCCTTCCCCACAAACTGGCAGTCCATCCGCGTGGCCTTGTGCCTGAGTGCATCCTCCTAAGCATTCAGGGAGGTAGGGAAGCACTGCCTGCTGGCTGTATCAACAGGGAGGCAGAATGTACAGCCAGTCCAAGATCACAGAGGGACTGAAAAGAGGACCATCAAATTGAGTCCAGGTCCTCCACACTGTAATCCTGTGCTGCCAAGTAATCCCTTTATCAGTCTCCCTTTCCATCATCTGGTCTTGCATCTTATGTCGGGGCATGTCATTCCCCTTTCGTCTCAGACTTCTTTCTGATATCTTCTTGCTGCAGCGTTTCTAGTCAAGAGAAATGGGGGCAAGGGCTTGTGTTTTTGTTAGCATAATACAAAGTGTGAATGCAGTCTCTGTGCTTGGTCAAAGTCTGATGTCCTCAATGAAGCAATAGGGTCCTTTGTTTTGTTCTTTCTTGGATTTTTGCCCTGTTCCTTGAAACCAGTTCAGTGGGACCTTGTCCAATGACAACCTTCAAAGAATTGCTGTAAGGTATTTAATATTGAGCTCCTTGCCTTAACAGCTTGTCTTTCCTTGCAGGTGACTATTAAACTCTGTGGCTGTAATAATTCAGTTAATAGCTACAGCAATAACATAAATAAAATTGTTCAGGGGAGTTTTGTTGGCTGCCAAAGGGAAATGCGTGTACTTCACTGTAAGGGCTCCAGGAACTCTTGCACCTGAATGCATGAACATTGGCTTTAGTCTATAACCAGCTTAAACCTGGGGAGAATATTCATTAACATAGACCTTATGAGGAAGATTTCAATACTGCTCCTTTTATAAGGCTAAAAGTCCTTTCGCTCCTATGCTGGGTGCTCACTTTTTCTGTTCCCATCTAGTAGAAAATCTGCCTGTGCTGTTGCCACTGATGGTAGGGAGGCCAAGAGCGATGATGCTCAGGGAACAGTGTGCTGCCTCTCCCATGCACACTTCTAGAGCATGGAAGGTGGGTAGGCATCATAGGAAGAGAGAAAGGAGGCAGCCACTAGACATTATTCCATTGTTATTAACTGGCCTGTGCAGATCTGCCCCACTGTACCCTGTGCTATAAAGCAGATACTTGAGAGTTCTGCTTCTCTGTTGGGCTTGTTGGGTCTAGGGAGTTTGATTTCCATCATCAGCAATGATGGAATGGCAACACATTTTGGTCTCTACCCAGGACCATATAAAGGGATAACTGTAGCCCTCCAAAACAAAGCACCAAGCAGAGAAAAGAGGGAGGAAGAGCAATTTAATAAGGGTAACTTGTTGCTCTTCAAGATAAGCATATGTGCATAAGACTAGACATGAGCTCTGCTTGATCAAAAGAATTCAGGTACAACTGTTGTAACACTTGGGGCTGTAGCTAAGCTTTTGCGTGCTGGAGCGCTAACAAAGACATGGTTCAACATGTGCTTTATAAACTAGGCATGTGAAATAGACAGTAGTTCACTTCTGTGGCAATAAACTTGATCAAAATAAAAAAGAGCATTATATTAAACCAATCTAAAAGAGCGATGGAACAGCTTCTCCACAGCATTAGCTCCAGGGAAAGGAAGAGTGCTCTCTGAATGAATTACAGCTGCATGCAGTACTCTTGCCCATTATGTGTTTTGACTACCTTGTAATTGCAACCTAAAGAAATCACTGCCTTTTCAAAGAAGCTAAGTCAGTGATTCTCAGGGCATCCCAATAGCAGCACTTCTATTTCTAATCATCCACCCTAAAGAACCTGTAGTGTCAAGTATTTTTCATGTGCTCACCATACAGCTGAAGGGGAATTGCTATTGTGAAATTGCCAGGGAGAAAGAGGAAGAATGCTGTAACTGTGATTGCAGTATCAGACTGGCAGAGCATTGTAACCTATGTGGTTAGCTAGTGGGCTGGAGTGGAAGTGAGGAATTAAATTAGACCACAGAGGGACATAGCATCATGAGAACTGCTTGGTCCTTCTCTGATTCTCTTTCTTGGCAGTCACTTCAACACTGGAAAGTACTAAAAAGTCTTTATTATTTGGCTACCTAAACCAGAGGTGGCTCCAGCTTTTTTATGCTCTCCAGAATATGCATGAGGCTGAACAATTAAGCAAGCTGCTTCTCGTGAATTTAAATAGCTTACTTGAAAATTAATTTTGGTTTGGGGCTCATGCCCATCTGCCTTCAGAGAAGAGGCACATGAAAGTGATGCAATACGATTCATGAAAGCTTCATGGACCAACGTGGAGCAGCCTTCCAGTATCTGCAGGGGGCCTATAGGGATGCTGGGGAGGGACTCTTCATTAAGGACTGTAGTGAGAGGACAAGGGGTAATGGGTTCAAACTTGA
>JAOEHY010040160.1:0-42639 GCA_025447955.1 Psilopsiagon aurifrons | reverse complement strand
CCCCCTTCAGGTACTGGAAGGCTGCTCTGAGGTCTCCACGCAGCCTTCTCTTCTCCAGGCTGAACAGCCCCAACTTTTTCAGTCTGTCTTTATATGGGAGGTGCTCCAGTCCCATGATCATCCTTCATGGCCCTCCCTCTGGACTTGTTCCAACAGTTGCATGCCCTTTTTATGTTGAGGACACCAGAACTACATACAATTCCAAGTGAGGTCTCACGAGAGCAGAGTAGAGGGGCAGGATCACCTCCTTCGACCTGCTGGGCACACTCTTTCGATGCAGCCCAGGACACAGTTGGTTTCTGGGCTGCGAGTGCACACTGCAGCCGGCACATGCTCATTTTCTTATTGACCAACACCCCTAAGTCCTTCTCTGCAGGGCTGCTCTGAATCTCCTCTCTGCCCAACCTGGAGCTGTGCCTGGGATTGGCCCGACCCAGGTGTAGGACCTTGCACTTGGCATGGTTAAACTCCATCAGGTTGCCACCAGCCCACCTCACAAGCCTGCCAAGGTCCCTCTGGATGGCATTCCTTCCCTCCAGCGTATCAACTGAACCACCCAGCTTGGTGTCATCGTCAAACTTCCTGAGGGCGCACTCAATCCCTCTGTCCACGTCACCAACAAAGATGTTGAACAAGATCGGTCCCAGCACCAATCCCTGAGGGACACCACTTGTTTCTGGTCTCCAGCTGGACATTGATCCATTGACCACAACTTTTTGCATGCAGCCATCCAGCCAGTTCTTTATCCACAGAGTGGTCCACCTATCAAATTGATGTCTCTCTGATTTAGAGACAAAGATTTATAGATTACTTCTGGGATTGTTCCTTTCCATCCTGCATCTCTTTCCCTGGGGTATCAGTATCAGAAAAACTCCATCCATGTACAGCAAATCTTGAGAAAACGTTCTTCTGAGATAGTGAAATGACTGAATTTATCAGCAAAGCAATTTTTGCCAACATCTTATGAATGTAGTTGAGTAAGACTGTGTCAAAGGTGGAGAAAAAGATGCTGCAGTAATCAAAGTATAGAAGAGCCAAGAAGTTAATTTTAGCTGGGTGAATGGGTAAGAGCAGCCACAAGTTAAAAGATTTTTATACACAAAGAACTGGAGAGATTTAGGCTTGACAAAGACTTCCAAACGCCTACATCTAAAATAATGTACAAATTACAGATTTAGCAGCTGACAGAGATAATCTGCTATGAAAAACAACAGTAGGAAAAGGAAAAATCATTAAGTCCCCCCAATTAAACAGTGAATCTAGTAGATTTATAAAAGCAACTAGTGATGGAAAAGGGTGAATGGCTCTAAACTAGAAGAGAGGAGACTGAGATGAGCTCTTAGGCAGAAGCCCTTCCCTGTAAGGGTGCTGAGGAGCTGCCATAGGGTGTCCAGAGAAGCTTTGACTGCCCCATCCCCAGCAGTGTTCCAAGGCCAGGTTGGACAGGACTTGGACCTCCTGCACTAGTGGAAGGTGTCCCTGCTCATAGCAGGGAATTGGAACTGATGAGTTTTAAGGTCTCTTCCAACCCAAACCAACCTATGTTATGATTACCAACAATGCTTCTGATCCTTCTTCACAGATAGTAAGCCAAGAAACCATTTTAAAGCTGATTGACACTACCCACAAATGGTGTATTGTATTATTTTACTGTATTAGAGACTGTTTTTCTGTAGTGCATTTTTAGACTATGCACAGCACACTGGCAGATTTAAAGTAGAGGATGATATTTCTAATCTGTTTTAAAGGAGACTGGACTACAGCAAAAATACAGAAGAGACTGTTCCTACTGCATTTGATGAGCAAGGCAATTGAAAGCAAGAGGTCCAAAAAGGGAGACAAAGAAAAAGAGGGCAAAAACCAGGATTCTGTTTTCTTAAGGCTATATTTTGCTGGATCCAACTAGACATCTAACACCCTTTTTCCTCAATTTACCCCACAGTTTTGCTTTAATGGAATTCTGTGAATTCTTCCCAGATAGCTTGAATTTTTAACTGAGGGAAGAGCAGAGAAGAGCAAATACCCACCCCAACATATCAATCCAACAGACATCTCAGTTAAGCATAAACTACTACCTCAGTGGATTTACCCAATATTTTTTGGCAATGATAATTGTGCTGCTGACTCATTCAGTTGGTGGCCAGTAATAACTAACAATCTCTTTATTATTGACTAGTAACAACTTTCATCACTGTCCCTGCCCAGGGCAGGGGGGGTGGAACTAGATGATCTTAAGGTCCTTTCCAACCCTAACTATTCTATGATTCTATACCTGTGTGCACCTCCCACATCAGCCATTTGAAAAGGTTGTTTTGTTTATTGATGCCAATTCCTTCCTCCAATCATGTTACACCTTCTTAACCTTGCCCTCTACTTATTGCATACCTATTGGTATCAGGTTAGCTTAATCCTATTACCAATGTTACTCTGAAGTTGAAATACTGTTCTCTGCTGCATTTAAAACATTTTTCAGTATCTCCCTAATTCACCACTGAAAATTAATTAAGAAGAAAAATACTAATCATCATCCTCCACCATCCCTGGCAGCTCAACAACTTTTTTTTTTTTTACAGTAATTTTATCTACTGTTTACCTAAAAAAACATCTCTTTGTCCATTAAGCTTGTAAGCTTTTAGAGGGGGAAAGAAAAAGGACATGAAAAATATAAAAGTCACAGTAAAATTTGATTTCTTCTCCTACTTATAACTGACATGCTAACTGCTGAAGAAAATACTTTCCGTATTCCGTTGAACTGATGTCCACCTAAGGTTCAGTGAAGAAAGGAGAAGACAGAGGGAAGACGAAACTGCAGACTAACAGCAAACAAAATCCAAATCTAGTTTGGCCTGATGCACAGTTCTCTTTCCTAGACAGGAGAACAATGCTTATTTCACTGGTATTCTGATGGCTGTTATCAAGGTGGGGCAGAATTCTCAAAGCTACTATTTCCAGGCAGCCCAAATCTTGATTTTTTTTGGAGCTCACATTACTGTGAAATGAACCATCCATGACTCCTCCAAAGCTTCCTTCAGCACAGATATTGACAAATGTATTGTTTTCTTAGTTTTTCAGTATGACTACATCAGAATCCAGGTTTCCTAATCTCTATCATTTCCAAATTTTGTAATTAAACCTGTCATTAAATAGTAACTTCACCTGTAAAGCACTAGAATGCTTGCCTCCAAAAGAAAAAACCAACCAAAGCCTTTACAAACCAGAGACAAACAGGAGCTGCTTTTCTAGTTTTTGGTTTGTTGGGGTTCTTTTAGCATTTGGTTACCATCAATGTGTGTGCTATAGGTTCGATTTAACTGAAACAGACAAATGAAAAACAGTAGTGAGCTGCATAATGAGAATGCACTACTTGGCAGGAAATACAATCCGACTAAGAAGCTAGGATGTGAGAAAAGCAGGTTAGATTTTGCTCATGGAATCAGCACAGCTCTGCTGATTCGCAAATTTATTTGTAAAAAATTAAGTCTCCAGTATTGCTGTATCACGTTTGTAAAATATCTGTTCAAAACTGCCCTCTGTGTAAGGCATCCTCTGAATTCATCCACTAAATGCAGCCTTTCACAATGTACGAGTATTTTCTGTTTATTTCAAGAAACTTAGAGGCTGCAGGAAAAGGTAAACCCTTTGCTCATGAGACTTGAGGCTTTTCCTCCCTTTTGTTTTTTAAGGCAAGACACGTTCCAAAGTGCACGCAAGCTAACATACACAGCTTTAACACTGCCCATTTCAATTCAAACATCCATACACAGCTTTTAGCTACCAAAATACGCATCCAGTATCTGAAAGGGTCGTATGCCAGGAAAGGAATGTGGAATAAAAACCAAACAGGAGCAAAAACAGCTAGAGAGAAATGATAATCACGTTCCTGAAAGCATCGTAGCATCAAATCCAGGCTGGTGTACGATCAATGGGTCATCTCACGTGGCCAGCTGGTTTATATAGAAGTGGAAAACAGTTAAGCAGTATATGCGGCACCTTTACAGAGAAGGCTTCTCAGCACCTACGGACCAGCCACCTTTCGCAATAGCAAGCACCGGGTCTCCTCCCTTACAGGCTTCCTTAGCCTGCCACGCCAGGGCTTTACTCTAACCCGAGTGATCGCGGGAGAGCGCAGCGCCGTCGCCCCGCTGCCACAACAGAGAGGCCCATTCAGCCGCGCGCTCGCTCCGCACCGGGCGCGGCCCTTCGCAGCCGCTTCGGGGCACGGCACGCTGGAGCTCGGAGGAACGGCGGGAAAGCTCCTGCCTCCATATGCGCGTGCGAGCTGCAGGCAGCAGCCCCCCGCCTGTGTCCCCCCGCGAGCCCCCGACCAGCGGTGAGGGGTCGCAGCGGCAGCATGGTCCCGCCCGCAGCCAAGATGGCCGAGGGCCAGCCCCACAATGCAGCCGTTCAGCCTCCCTCCGCGCTGCCTTACCGGACGGAGCGGCAGGCTGAGGTTCGGTAACCCCCCCGCCGAGCTGGCGGGGACTCTCTTCTGCACGGCCGCGCTGGGCCACAGGAGAGCGGCCCGCAGCAACGGAGGGCGGAGACCAAGGCGCTGTGGAGCAGAACCTTCTGGTTGTGCGCGTCGGGCCCTCGGACGCACGGCCGAGCCTGCGGCCCACCACCACACGCCCGGTGAGGCGCGGGCACAGCCCCACACAGTGTAGAGGGCAAGATGGAGCCTCCTCAGCACGACGGCTGGGCGCGAGGGCCCGCGGAGGCTGCCGCTCTCCCGGCCGCACCGTATCCGCTGTCTCGCCAGTACCTGCACAGCGGCGGAAGGCTTCGTGCTGGGAAGACTGGCGTCAGCTCCGGACCGAGCTGCTCCGGGGCAGGCTCTGCGGACGCTCACGAACGCTGCGCGATACCCAGCTGCGAGCAGCCAATGCTCCACTCTCCTCACTGTCTCCCTCTAGCTCCTGCTGCTATTTAAGCAGTCGCCACCTCCGGCGGCCACGCCACATGGGCTGACAGTTTACTCCTCGCCACAGTCCAATGAGAGCTGGGGCAGGGCCGCCCCGAGCCGGCCCCGGGGTGATGCCAACCCCAGCCCGCGGTAGCCGCTCCACGGGAGAAGGGATTCACAGGCCGAGGCGTACGCAGGCGGGTCCCCGTGCCATGGCAGCAGGCCAAGCCCTAGCTCCCCGCCCTGTACCGTGAAAGCTGGGTGCTACGGGGGGGGGGGGGGGATTGGCTTTGCGCCAATGTGGCTGGGGGCTAGGCAGCTCCGACCCACTGCGGGCGCGGTCCTGACCGTGTCCCTCTCCCACTTCCCTGGGGGTGTTCACACTGGGGATTCAATGCCGCGCCGGCACCACGGCTCGGAGGGAGAAGCAGCGGCTCGCGGGTGCCGGGCGAGGCGAGTCTGGACCGCGTAACTCCCGCCCGCGCCATTGGCGCACAAAGGGAAGGGGCGCTGGGCTGGGCGCGCCATCCCGGGACGGCGCCCAATCCGGAGGCGGAAGCGTGTGGGCGGGGGCGCGGCCCTGCCAATCGCGGGGCCTGTGGGGTGTTGCTAGGCGATAAGGCGACGGCTGAGAGGACGGCCTGGGCCGCGAGCAGCGCCCGGCGCGCTCAGGCGGCCGCGGTCGTTCACCCCGGCGGAGCATGATCCCGGGGTTACCACCGGGCAGCCCGCACGCCGGCCGGGGATGCGCTGCCCCGTGCCCGGGCCCGTCGCGTAGCCGTGACTGGCAGCAGCGGAGCAGGTCCGGAGGCGGGGTGCGGGCGCCGCTGGCTCCCGCCTTGGCCCTGGTACGCCCCTTTCCAAAGAGTGGAAAAAGGAAGGGTGGCTCTGCGTGAAGGCTCCTTTTACCCGCTTTATACCTTACGCTGAGTGAATTAAAGCAAAACTAAACAAACTCGAATTTTGTTCTGTATTACCTAAGGCTGCAACTCCAACCCCAAAAAAACCATCCCGCCTTTCGGTCGGCAAACGTGGACCAGGACGCCACAATGCAGCCACCCTCGCCATCGCTAGTCGGGTTGAATTCAATGGGCAAGGCCCCACAGCCATCGGTGCTTTACACCACTGCCACAGAAGACAGCTTGATCCTGACCTTTTCTGGGCAGAACTTTTGCCTTTATCCATCTATTCCTCAATACTGTCATAGTGTTTAACCCTTTCATAGCAGGAATCATCAGTTTACTCTGTTCTACCTTTTTAGTATTCTGCGATCAGCTGGAATTCCCTTTTTATAGGCCCTCCTTTCTTTGTACAATTCCATAGTATCTTCAGTACTCCCTTGTCACCACTCTTTTCTCATCTGGTTGCTAAGAATCAATGCCAATTTGTCAAATATTTTGTTCATAAGACAAATACATGAAAATTGCCCCCTTGTCTTTAGTTCACACATAGCACAGCCTCCCCAAACAGGATTCATGCAATAGTTCATGTTATTTATTGTTATTAGGAAAGCTTTGTGAATTTTCAGCATACTTATACACTATGTTCTTGCAGTTACTTTGAAACAAATGTACAATGATTGAACTACTTTTTTTCTATCACAAGTAAACCAAAATGAAACAATCAAGAACTATCATCTTCCCTTACCTACAATTCCCTTAAGGAAACCTGTTTCTCAGAGAAATTTATTCAATTTCTCTGAGAATTTCTGGCAAGACGTCTGCATGACCAGGCAGGCCAGATGATATGCTGCGGGGGGGAGGGCATGTCACACCAACCAGCCACAAGAAAAAAACCAAAACCCCTCAAAGAAGCAAACAAAATCCTCAAGAACCTGCAAAGAAACCTGCACGAAGGCATTCTGAAGTCTGCAGCCCATGAGCTTGTATCCATGATATAAGGAATGAAGAGTTTTCCAGGATCAGATGTGGTGTTGCAAAGATAATGGAACAAACTGCTTTTTTTGATAAGGGCACACTGCTTTTAACACCTGTAAATGCACAGAATCTATTAGCACTGAAATATTGTGTATCTACACAGTTCAATATTGAACATGGAATTGGAAATTAAAATTGGAAATTTAAAAAAAAAATAATCAGGATTATCTAACAGCTATTCAAAACTTTGGGATTGATTGTGTTCCAGAATAACCAGAAAGAGCTGTAACTGGTGTGATCTAGGCCAAAATTCCTGCACTTGTTAGAAACCACTATGCTTTGAGCTACAGAAAGAGCTCATTCAGGGTCTGGTTGAAGGGAATGCATCATGCTGTTCCGGCTTGTGAACAATGTTAAATGTTGAATCCAGCAACAGGATTTTCAAGTAATTAAATGATTTAGAAAGAAGCTCACAAGGTCTCTCAAGCCTCATATTTGCTTGGTAACATCTCAATGAAATTCATTGTAGATTTAGCATCTGATTATAATATAGCACCTCTGCACTAAACCAAAACATTTTCAGCAGGGAGCAGAAAAATAATTATTCAGATTCTCAAAATAATTACTACCACTTTGCCAGATGCCAAAAAGAGCAGCTGTTTATAAAAAGAACCAGGAAAGCATTTCTGGAAAGAAAAGTGCTACAGGGGAAAAAACCCCAACCCTCTTATGGGTAAGTAGCTCTCTTCATTAACCTTATTTAGATTTTACATGTTTTTAGCAGCAACTGAGAAATATTATCCACGCCAGTGATACCACTCACAGAATCACAAGATCACTTAGGTTGGACCTCTTGAGGTCACCTAGTCCAATCCCTCAGCAAAAGGAGGGTCAGCAGGAATAGGCTGTCCAGGACTGTGTCTAGTTAGTCCACAGATGGACGAAGAGATGGAGACTCCATAACCTCTCTAGGCAATCTATTCCAGTGCTTGACCATCTTCACAGTAAATAAGTTTTTTCTTGCATTTTTAACATGTATTTCCTTTACTTTTAGTTAAGTCCATGTGTAATACACCAAGTGTAATATCACAATGTAGTGTAATATCACAATTCAGTATAATATCCCAAGACAGCTCAGCTTTACTGTAAATGTTACAAAAATACATCAATTACTTGTTTCAATGTCCTGGAATGTTTACAACTATATAGATAACCCTCATTACCTCAGAACTCATCCAAGTTTTCTTTTAGTTTCACCTGTTGTAAGACTTGCATCTTACAATGCTTCTGTAGGATTCTAAGTGTTGCTAATGAACATGTTTTTCACTGCTTTAAACTCTAGATAGTCTCTTGTTAAATGAAAATATAATTACTGGTATAACAATAGAAGTTTAATTTTGTACTCTTTCATGCTGTCTAAATAAATGGAAAGAGCTACAGAAGATGAGAGAAAATACAGATTCAGGTGCCATCTTTTCAACCCCCCTTCTTTCAAGTAGAGAGATAGCTGCACAGGATTAACGGTTTCATTGTTAACTATAAGAAAACTAGTAGGTTGAGGCATCCCACTTCTAGGCTTAAATCACATCAATAGTTTCTCAAGAAAATATTTGCTAAAGACCTGCAAGCTCTGCTCAGAGGCACAAGGCTTTACATACGTATTAACTGGGCATTTCTAAATCCATGATGCAAGCATTATTTAACACATATAATTAAAGTAAACCTGTATTAACTAGTAATATACACAGATTAACCCTTAGCTTTAGGGTTCACAGTATGAAACATGGTATTCTATCTTCTGTCTGCAAACATCCCAACTTAACATTCAGAACTGAAGCTGATATTTAGATTTGATTTACAGATTTCAAAGTAATTTAATAGCAAGTGTGGAACCCAAACTTGCTGACGACAAATAAATCAGTCTTTAATATTATAGTTGCGAATTTTTGCCACCCTAGAAGAGATTTTTGGTTTTATGGGATAAGCAAGAGGTAAATTCCTGGATTTTAACTTCTGCTGAACTTCCAGCCTGGTTCCTCTGACTGTCAAATCTGCAGCTGGCATTTCAAGTTTATCCTTGGCTTTGATATTTTGCTGAGATTCTTCAGAATGTGCAAATTCAAGCTCCACTCCTCAAAAAAAGAAAGAAAAATACTTTGTAGTTATGTTCTTATTTACTTATGAGACTGGAAAATTGAAGAGTACTGGTTTACACTTTTTTTCCTAAATATACTGCTGCCACAGTGCCACACTGTCAAAGTCTTACACTGTCAGTAACAGACCCATTTCTACATCTAGGGGCACAGAACTGTCCATTAGGGCTTGCAATGCTGATGACATCCTGTTCAATCCTTGTTTCATCTGCACCGGTTCATTCTTCTTTAGCATCAGACTGCGTAAGAGAGGAGAAGGGAAGACAGCTGGAAGGTTGATCTAACTACTCAGGTCAAGCACTACCTCTGTGTTCAGATGTTTTTAAACACAACATTTTCCCAAGTTTACCCTTCTCTCCATTGTGAGAGAACATCTATATCCCCCAAAGCAATAACACCACACCAGACAACATGATACAAAGTTAGACCTACCTGTTCCCACATTGTGAAACGGTGACAAAGTAGGTGGCTGCAATAGTTTGATCTGTTTCAAGAAATGAGGAGCAGCCATAAAAGCTGTGGCAAACATGTTTGGGTATGCATGATCCAAAGGGCTCAAAGGCAATTCTGTGGCTTGACAGAGCTACACTATCATTTTTCTCTTTGGCTTTTTTTCTTCTCTTCGTCTTCTCTCACAGAAGGAGGCACTTACTACGGAAATTTTCATTTTTGTTGTCTAGAATATCTGTGTATACTACGGAAGACTAAGTCAAAAAAATAACATTCTTGGTTGTGAAGCAGGGAGGCTGATCTTAACAATCAGGAGTCTGTTCTGCAACCTCTCGCATAATTCTCTGAAAACCACTATCTCCAACTCACTGAACTTTAGTCTTATCACAGGCTTCATTAGGTAAGATCAGTGGAATTTGTAAATCACAGTATTTACTGTAAGCTATAGGTAATATTTACAGCTGCTTGGCTCCAGCCACTTAACCCTTATTTTTCAAGGCACTGAGATTTTAACTTTAGATTTCCTATGGAGAGACAAAGCAGACAGCAGAAGTTGATAGAAGAGACTTGCTTAGGATGCACTACAGCATACTGTACTAGTTGAATTTCTTTGATCATGACAGGCTTCAGTCACAGGAGCTATTCAATCACAGAGCAAGAATAAAAAGTGCACAAATTGAGAAAGACATTAGTAGGATAAGGCAAATTTTCATAGACAGCAGAACATGACAGAAAGTCCAGACAAAATTCTACATGGAAGGAAATAAAAAGTATTCTTGAACTATGGAATTAATTAATCTTATTGAGGGTTTATAGCTCTATGCAAAGCTACTATATTTATCGCTCTAAGCAAAGCACAGCACTGTGGCTAGTGTCAAAACACGACACTTTTCAAAGCAATTTTTATGTTCAGGCTTCCCTGGAAACAGCTGTTCACTCACGTGTGTGCAGCCTCTGCAGTGAGACAGCTTGATGCCACTTGTTATTGCAGGTAGCAAAACCTTAGCAGACTCATGCTATTGATGTCGAATCATGTTGTTCAGCCTGCCACCTAGTGGCTACCTACGGATGGAGAAGGTATGAAAGGGGATGCTCGAGCCCATGAAGACCTTTGGGTGTGTTTTTTTCTGCCTGGGAGAAAGGACTTTAATCATTATAATGCATTACCCTAGACCACTACCACATCTGGCAGACAGCAAAGCAGAAGTTCACAATACCAACAGTTTAGAACAGTTCAGGCAGCAGTGTCTGAAAGGTACTGGATACAGCTTCAAAGATTATTTTGCCTCAACAAGAGCCACAGCAGAATACTTCTTTTTTGTGGTCTAGCTAACAGCAGTGAGCACATCCATAAACAGCACACAGTCAACACTAGTTACAGACAGCCTGGTTTTTAAATTCTCTCTCATTTTTGAAGGGTCTTTTCTGTACAATCAATGGGATGACTTTCAGAAATAACATGGAAAGCCTTCATCCTGTAGATCCAAAGGCAAAGTAACCAAGCACAAATGAACCACATACATTACTTCCTCTGAAGTTTTCTCTATGCTTGTCTCTTGACATCGGTAGAGACACTACAGTTATAACCAGTAAAGGCTGTTTAGTTAGGTGTTTGGAACAACACCACAGAACACAAGAGTTCCATATGGCTGTTAAGAAGTTTTGGACTGTCAAAATCAATGTTAACAAAGAAATTTAAAACTATGAAATTGCAAACTTGTGAGATTTGGTCTATAAGACAGCAAAAGACAAAGATCCAATACCACAGGGCCAGAAATGCCATTTAACGGGAAATATCCTAGGAGAATGCTTAATAAGGACCTCCATGTGTTACTGGTTTTGCTTGACACTGCTTACATGTGTGAAGGATCTTGAACAAAACCAGCATGACCATGCACACTTGTGTGGTTTTCACAAGCAATGAGAAAGCACACCTAATTTACAAGCCCATAACTTGCTTTCAGAAGTGACCTTGGCAACAAGAGCTAGTAAGATCATTGTTAAGAGCCTAAACTGCTTTTGAAAGTGGACCTAAATGTTTAGTGCAACGCTGCATGTATCTTCTATTCGGTATGTGTTAACCACAATCAGAAATTAGTATTTACAGATTTTTATGCCCCCAAGTGAAGGGATGCAGGTAGAGACCTTGCACAAGCAAACTAAAATTTCCCCAGATGGAAAATTTCATTTAAAAAACTTGTCACTAGATATTTGCTTATGGCTAACAGTGCTTCTAAAGGAACAGCAGCTCAAACAAGTTCCTATTCGGGAGAAGACCATTTAAATGAAACAAATGTAACTAGGAGATCAGTTAATATTTGTGAAACACTTCAAAGATGATGAAGTTTTATGAAACGCAGAAAAGAAATCATGAGTCTGAATCTGATTGGAGCCAGAGTGCTCTTTCTGTTTGTTAATATTTTACCAGATTCTTTCTCCAGCCAGCTTTTTACCCACATGGATTGCTCTTAGAACTGTCAGTGATGTCAGAGCTGTTGAAATTCTGTCTAGTGTGGAAACACTTAAGATAACTTTTGATCCATACAGTGTAGAATTTCACATCACGGAGCCTTGCAAGTAACAATGAGAATTACAGTAAGACTCCCTATCTAAGTTCAAGTAGTAAACCAGAAAAATTACTTTGCTTCAAAGCAGCTCAATCTCATTCTTTGTTAGTCTACAATGTAAACTCATATTTATACACCCAGGACTCATCTGTATCTGGGGATTCTCAAAATGCACAGTGGGACCATCTACCACAACTAGAGCCCTCCTCTGGCATGGAAAATACAGGGTTTCATCTACCCCCAAAATGTATAAAACAAGAGACGAGTGGACATTTTAAGCACAGATACAGCTTGCCATATGCCCGTATTTGTTCTGCACTAACCCCAGCCTCTGTTGACCCGAGGAGATACTGACCCGAGGAGATACAGCTGATCAGGAGCTTTTCACATGGTACCACAAAGCACACTTCACAATATTGGCTACACTCTAACTGCAGTTTACAGCTGAACTTTAATAGGTGATGTTCACCTTTCCTTCCAGAAAAGCTAACAAGTACCTCCAGTAGCAAGTAAAAACTTGATTAAGCTAAATTATTGGAAGAAAAATATATTCCAGTTTTCTAAATGTTTTACAAAGCTTCCTCTCCTCTTGTCTAACAGCTATTTCTAAAATCAAAACAGGTCCTGTAGCCCACATGTGAATGCAGAAACCTTGCACCATTTACAGAGGCTATCATGTGGTTGTACACGTCACGATTTTCAGGAAAGCATGTAACTTCTCTGACAAGCAACTTTCTTTGGAGGATGGCCTGTCAGCAGCATTCAAGACACATGTGATAAGGATCACCAACTAAAGTCTCCCACCTGCTCTCAACCTTCAGGATACGACATACAAAAAAGAAAGATACAGATGGGTATTTTTTACTAGTAGAGTCTATGCATGTAACACTGATGCTTTTAGTATCAGCGTGGCTTGCAACTGTCTACCTCTACAGCAGGACCTTTTTCTTTCAACAGCACAGAGCAATAAAAGCACCTAAACAAAGAACCTGTGATCCTTGTAAACCCTTTCTACTTATCTGCAGAATTATCATACAAATCATTAAATCCATCTCATTCCTAAAGTACAAACAAAAAATCAGCAGGTAGGGCAAGGAGAGAGAAAATTAATCTTTCGTAGCCTTCTGACTGCATAGAAGCTTCCAAAAGTTCTGAATTCTATGGTGAAATGAATTGAAGTATATAACAGTCCACTTCAGTAACTCAGTGCTAACATGCAGTCATAAACACTTCAAAAAACATTGAGTTGTGTCTTATGCTGGAAATACAGCAAATTGCACTTGACAGGCCAACAATTTCAAGTCCCATAGGCTGTTTTGAACATGAAAAAAAATTAGTGAAGCTGTTTAACAGGGTCAGAAAAATCATTCTCACACTACAATTTTTTCTGTTTCACCAGAAATGCCCATAAACCACAACTACTAGTGTGACAGATTTGTAGAGTTGAACTTGCAAAAAAATGTTTGAATAAGCAAACTAACTTGCTTGCTTTGCTGCAAAGCATTTTTTGTTACTGAGCTTTCAAGTCTGTGTGTGTGTAACTTGTATCTGAAAGTCCAGTACCAAGTCACTCCATCTTAATGACAGTTCTACCCACAGCAACCAAGCTTTGATAAATGTATTAAATTCAAGTGAGTGGTTTTAAAAAGGAAATATTTAAATAATTTTCCATTGCTCAGGCATGAAAAATAATGCAAGCCTTTGATAAAAATCAGAAGCAGAACTCCTTGAAAAAATCTTATCATCTGAGGTGAGACTCTTCCGAGAAAGATTTTGCTTTCACAATCTTCTTTCTGAAATGCAGAATTCAGTCCAGTAGAATTACGGTTACCATTTGAATGGTTTCCTAGAGGGGAAAGCTAGGCCACACAAAAGACTTTTTAAAAGTGCTATTCTTGCAATGCAGTATTTCAGGGCCTGCATGTTTGACCAAGAAGCACCACTCCCGTATTCTTATGGTAAACCTGGATGCAGAGATCAAATTCAGGTTGTTCTCAGGAAAATATCCCCCTTACAAATGTTTCACTTTTTTCATGTTGGCAGTATTATCTTTCCACTGTGCTATTCTTTAGATCCCCAAATATCTAGGGTAAGTTTTGCAACGGTGGCTGGAAATTTCTAGACATGAAGAAACTGATGTCCTTGTAAGGCTGCCAGTGGTGTTGCATCATGCACCAGCAGCACGAAACCGCATGACACTATCAGTAATGTTTCAAAGACATCCTTTTGCTTATCCTGTCAATATAGGCCTGACCTGAAATATTCTTCCTCTTACAGTCCCACAGAAAAGCACATGAATCACGACTGCCAGCACTATGTCCATTCCAGTCCTACAGGTCTGTCAATGCACGTTACTTTGCCCTTGCAATGAACTGCTGGTGTGAATAAATACACTTATAATCCATTCTTCATTTTGAAAGCCCTTTTAAAATTTTTTTCTTGTGTGCTGCTAAAGATGGTTCACTGCACCTATACACTGGTTTAAAACAAGATTCAATGTAGTTTGGAAAGAACCTCTGCGTGAAATGTCACAGTGCTTATGACTCCCTGCTCAGAATGCATCTTGGCACACTTGTGTCCCTTGCCTCTTTTCACTGTGCATCTCAAAGTCTAGCTTTGTTGTCTCCAAAATGCCTCACATTGGGTAGTTAAAAAGCAGCAATCAGGCCACCCACTGTCTCTTTCTTTTTCACACTGAATAACCCAGCTTTTCTCAAGTAACATGTTTTTCAGCACTGTAGCTGTCTTAGTTACTCTCCACTAAACCCTAGTTCATCAATCCCTTGTGCTAGAGCCCAAAACGGGAGACAGTACTCCAGATGTGGCCTCACAAGTACCAAACAGATGGGAACAAATCACTTCCCTTAACCCACTGGTTGTATTCTTGCTCCTGCAGTCTGGTTAATGGCACTCAAGTATCTATGTTATGGTAACAAGTCACTATTAATATAAAGCTCATTTGAAAATTATTAAATGGCTGACATGTAACCCCACAGCTGCCATCAGATCTCAGGAATAATGATGATGATAAAAATATCAAAAAAAAAAACCCCAAACAATTCCCACATGCCCCACAGCACTGTAAGGAATAACTTACTGAATGCTGTGTCTCTTATGAAAAAATGAAAGTCACCTTTACTTGGAACATTCTGGAGAAATGTTTAGCCATCTGTTTATAAAGACCTTTAATAAGAAAAGAGTCCACAATACTTCTGGGGAACACTCTCCATTATTAGTCATCCTTTAAGTTTTTCCAGTATTATAATTTAAGGCCATTACTTTCTGTCCCATTCACAGGAGTTTTCCAAAGTTTTGCTCATGATGAATTACTTCCTGAACATGCCAACAGTTTGGGAGACATAAGAGTCACCTGCAATACACTGCTTAAGATAATGACTACCATTAAAAAGTTTCCTTTCCATTTGCCTGTGAAAAGGCTACAGTTTACCGCACATACCTTACAAGTGGCACTTCTGCTAAAATTCCCTATTGGACTATACAATTCTAGTGAATACAATGCCTAGCTCACTGTGTGTCCACAGCATATACCACATTATGCCCATGATCTCACCTTTGGGTCTTAGCATACTAAGCAGTGTTGTAGCTATTAACATGACACAAAATAATGATTGAGCAAGGATTTGCCAAATTACAATTTGACCCATCACTCACTTGGCAACACACAAAGTGTGCAGTTCTCAGACAGACACTTTCATATCTGCCCCAGGTTAAGTTTTAGACTATGTCAAAACAGAAGGATATCTGCATTTTCCAGGAGTATTTAATAAAAAGGGGGAAGTATTTGCAACAATGGCATTAAAACCATTGAAAGATACATATATATTCCTTTTAATTCTTACTTCTGCTTGCAACAGTGAAATTCGCTTCAAGTGAATTTTTATATATATATATGCTCCTCTTAATTCTCACTTCCGTTTGCAACTGTGAAATTCACTTCAAGTAAACTCATTAGGTATTCAGATTCTGATTACAGGCCTGTAACAACAGTAGCAGTCATGTAAAAATTTTGTGGAAGGTGGCAGAATCCACTACCATACTTCCATTATTCTAGAAGAGTCAAGTAATGTTAATTACTTTAGAAAACATGCTTAGCTTGGTCAGTGTTCTGGGGACTGAGAATACAGGGGCTTGATTCCTTTTTGAAAGTTTGCCACATACCTTGACAGAAATTATGTGCTCTAGATGAAGAAAGCTGGACCTGCTGGGCTTGACTAGGACTCTGCCTGGGTGGTTGACTTTGAACAATCTTTAAGAATGTATCTGCCTTTTGTTGCTTTGGCCCATGATTTTCAATGGACAAATCTAGCTGAACCTGTTCAAATTCAAACACACTCTTACAGAGATGCATACTTTTCATGTCAAATACCTGTGAAAATTGGCATCTTGGTCTTGGAGAGATAGAAGGTTTCAGCAAGAGGCAAGTCAAAAGAAAATTATTATTTTTAATTTTGAAAGGTTAGACAAGAAGGTTAATTACAACATCATGAAAGTGATTGAGAAACCTAAGTTTAATAAGTGTTAACAAATACTATTTTCTACAGGAACAAAGCATAATTAAAAAAAAAGAGCATATATTTTTAAGTGTTCCAGGAGATGACTGCTGAACAAATGCAATTGAAAATTCCAACTGAAGGCAAATTACACTGATGATAAAGTGCACTGTACCTCAGTGGATGGTAATTCCATCTTTTCCCCACATCTGCTTGGAACTTCTTCATCCTTTAAGCCAGAGCAGACAATTAGAGAAGATACCCTTGAGGAATGCTGTTGCTTTGCATACTGCAGGTCTTAATAGGAAATATTACATTAAGACAAGTAATCCATGGTCTCTAAAAATAATACATCCGTAGCTCAGTTTGTTGTTACACTGCTAGATTTAAAATAATCAGTTACAAATAATATTAAACAGAATTATTTTCCATTCAGATTAACAGGGCCAAACTACCTTCCTAATAAACCTCTTACTAGATCCACTAAAATCTACATTTCTTGCTGCAGTCACTGTCATCCTGCTTGTTACTCAAGATTATATTGTCACTCTTCCTTTTGTGACTTAGGGTCACTTTCCCTTTTTGTCTTTTCCAGTGATTAAAATACAGAAGAAAACTCCAAAGGAAGCCTAAAAAACACCATAAAAAATATAAATCAGCTATGGAAAAGAACCTTGTAAGCAAGCAAAAAACCCTAATTCACCAACTTTCAACATGAAGCAATCGAAGCAAGATTTGGAATTTTACAAGAGGTTTAAGATCTCCTTCAGCCCTGTCAAAGAAGATGAAAATAAACATCAGCTTTTTGATATATATTTCAAACTAAAGAAAAGTAAATAAACAGGAGCCCATCATACAAAGTAACTGACACTGAAATTCCTGAAGGTATGACAGTAATAAATTCTAGTTTTGGTACGGATGATGACAATCCTGAACAAAAGAGCAAATGTAGCTTGGCTAGTAAGAGTGATTACCTAGAAAAAAAACACCAAAACCAGTGTTCAGAAGCTCAACCTGGAGCTCAGCTTCAATGCAGGACCTGAAGACTCAGCAGGTATCTTGAAGGTAAAGAGCAGCCTGGAATGAGACTACTAAAGATGATCAGCTTGGATATAAAAAGGGCTATCCTTCTTTATAGTCTGGACAAGTTCCATCAGAAACAGAGATAATCCCAAAGGTTGCAGAGCTGAAAGATCCTCAATTATAGCCACTTCAACCATGACTTCCAAAAAACCCATGAGCTGAAGAGGTTGGAATTCTACTCTTGGAGTTTAGCACACCATCTGGAAACGCACGTCAAATGCTACCTCTCCAAGAGCCAGGGGCATGCTGTATTTTTAGAATCTATTCTTACAAAAGCAAGAACAATCTTTAATGAATTTAAAACGAACATGAGAGACACACAGTGTCAGAAAAACAGCAGACAGTACTTAGCTCATTAAAAATAAAGCAAGGCAAGACTGGGATGGATGGGCAATGAATATTTTTTAGTCTCAATTTAAAAGTCAGCTAAATTCTAAGATGACTTGTGAAAGAAATCAAAATTAGAGGTGGAAAATGAAATGAAAATTGTTAACACCCCCCCCCCCCAAAAAAAAAAAAAAAAAAAACAAACGAAGAAAGAGGGGTTTGAATTGTGGCAATTTTGCCCACATCTGGAAATCATTTTTACATATGATTTGCATAAGCATTTAGCTAATCGTTTTCAGACTCAATCCAAGCAGTGCACAGATGAAACAAGCAGGCTACAAAAGGTCTACTCAAATGCTTTGCTGGACCCTAATCCCCTTTGAAAAATTTATTCCTAGTGTTAAGAATTTAACAGCTTAAGAAAGCGTTCAGTGAACTGAAAGTTCAAGTGAACCAGGATGCCAAGCTTGTGACTTTAAATTAGTAAAATGTTCACAAATATCCTGAACAAATTACATATCCACCAGCACTGAGGCATTCCACAGAAAATTCAGCTGCTGGCAGACCACCTTCCAGGCTTCCAGCACACTAACAACTGCCCCACATATTTCCTTCTGAATCCCTGCAAAAGAGAGGTCAGAATCATATGCTCAGGACTGTCATCTAGGACCAGAGTTGATCTTTTCACTCTGGAATTTTGCAAGAGGCTTAAGGTCTCCTGCTCCAGAAGCAGGCGATACTACTGTCCCATATGTACCATGGATCTGCCATCAAAGGGTATTTATTTAATGCTCCCTGATCCTTTTCTCTAAGGACCTTCCTCACGCTACAAGACGCTAATACTTCTTGTAACAGTGCTGCTGTGACAGCTCTTGATCAGGTCCTCAGATGGTCAACAAAGAGTTGTAAAATACTGCTGTATTCCCAGATCTCTTCTCACAGAGCTCATATGCTTTGAGAGTTCCCAGTCTTGGAATACAGATGGCTTTCACTATGATATTTCCTAACTAGTATTTTTGATGCCTTCCTAATACTTTTGATTTCAAAAGAACTTGATTAGGTAAATTGGATAAAATAAAACAGATTATCCAGCTCGCACTGCACTTATCTGACTGACCTATCACAGTTTTTAGCTTCTGTTATCTTAGACTGTCTGCTACATCTAAGGATGAAGTCTCCATTAGCTCTGTAAGGGTACAGCAGATGGCATTCTCAGTTTATCGCTGTCTGCAGGATGGTTTACAATGTTTGCTCACACTGCAACCTTTAAAACCTCTTCACTCACTAATCGGAAGTAAAGAAGAACAGGGGCTTATTTTCACACAAGCAGTATGTTCAAATTTGGCTCTAACTAACTCTAACAGCATTGCATTTTGGACTTCAGGCAACCTTTCTCTATCAAACAGGAGTGCCCATCCTGTTGGCTGTCTTCTGCCTGGAAGAAGCTACGAGAAATTCAAGCACCTGCGGTAGGACATCAAACTCGAGTTCTTCCCTGCCAGGTTTCCTTAAGAACATATTCCATAATGTTGCCATAGATTCAACCTGATAGATCCACCTTAGCCAAGAAATATGTGTACCAATTTTCTTCCCCAAATAATATGCCTTTCCCTGCTGAAATGCTGCTGCATACTTTGGATGCTTGGAGAGCCTTTTCCTTTCATATTCAAACAAGCATCATAGTATCATAGAATAGTTAGGGTTGGAAAGGACCTTAAGATCATCTAGTTCCAATCCCCGTGCCATGGGCAGGGACACCTGTTTTTACTACTATTCATTATCCAAGAGAATAGCAATCCTATGATGAAGCTGGATAACTGTCTGCCGAAAGACCTGAGAGCAGAACACTGAACTTGACCTTGAGAACACTTGTTCGCAAATTTAATTACTGGATGATCTCTGCATTTCAACTTTTTACACTATTTTCTAAAATCTAGAATCTGACCCAGAAGTCTGTGACATTACTGCAGCTAAGAGCCCTTGTCTGCAGCTAAGAGTGCTCATCTGCAGCACCGTGCTATTCCACAGGAAAAAGTACCAAGCATTTATTTTCAGCAGAACTGAACTGCAAACTGAAAGTGTGTCATCCGACACATGCAGAAGGATAATTAGTACTATCTGAGTTCCTTAATCTTAATTTACCTAATTTATACATTTATTCTAAGGAACTAGAGAGGTTAATATGCTTTTTTTCTTTAACAGCATTTTTAACTGTAGGAAAAATCAAAAATTCGTTAGAACTTACTTCCACTGGCTCTTTTATGAAACCCACTTTTGTCATTCAAACTGTCTGGCCAGATGGCTCATATTCTTTGTAATACACTTAAGGCAACCAGATAACATCTATAGAAATTAGTGATAATTTCAGGCTCAAAAAGAACCCAAAACAAACAACAGGATGGCATCCTCAAAACAAGTATGTGGCTATTCTTTCTTATTTTTTTAGAATGTGTCTAGATGTAAAAATGCTTAAGATGTTTTCCAAATGTGTTGAGATGGCAAAATCTTCAAGTGTGTGACAGTTGTGATTTCTTAGTGTAATCTGACAACATGATAGGATTATCTCCTGTGTAGTTTCATATTATCACAGAGATCTTAGTATGTAAAAAGAGAAACATGAAATTTCAATCTCCTATACATTCCTGGGTGAGTAATTTGCAAAAACATTCTCAACCTGTCCTTGATTTCAGTTAAGAGAAATGCGACTGCATAGAGAAAGAATTAAAAACAAACAGGATCCTCCAGAGGAAATAAGCTTTAATTCAGTTGAGTTTTCCTCAAAGGCAGAGGAGGTTGCAGCTTCAATCTAATAGGATGACTTCTTGGAAAGTGGCTCAGCAGAAACACAGGAAAGCTGGTGGACTACAAGTTGAACATGATGCAGCAATGCGTTTGTGAGGCCTCTGGCCAACAGCATCCTGGGCTGCATCAGGAAAAGCACTGCCAGCAGGCCAAGGGAGATGATCACTTCTCTCTTCCCAGCACTGGTGCAACCACATTTACAGTACTGTGTCCACTTTAGGGCTCCCCAATACCAGAAAGACATAGAGATACAGGAGCAAGTCAAGCAAAGAGCCACAAAGATGACCAGTGAATTGGAGCATCTGATATACTAGGAGAGGATAGGGAAGCTGGCCTTGTTTAGCCTCCAGGAGAGAGGGCAGAAGTGATCTTTTCAACATGTATAAGCACCTGATGGGGATGGTGGGAGGAAGTAAAGATGACTAAGGCAGACTTTTCTCAGTGATAAATAGTGGAAGAATGAGAGGCAACGGGCAGAAACTCAAGTACAGGACACTGTTTAAGGATAAGGGAAAAAAACAACCCAACAACCAAACCCAAACAAAAAAACAAACCCTGACCTTCTTCACTGGGAGGGTGATCAAACACTGGAACAAGTTGCCCAGAGAAGTTCCCAGAGGAAGTATTTCCCCAATTGAACTTGGTTAATAATTCTACTGGAGTTTTATACCTCGGAGCAACAACCTCACCTTTCCTAAAAGAACATTATTTACTGCTCTCAAAACTACAACAATCAGCTGCTCTGACTCAATCCTCACAGGAACAAATCAGCTGATCAATTAAGTAAAGTACATAGTGAAATCCTGATTACTGAAGTTACTGGGAGATCTGCCACTAACTACTAGGGGAGAAAGAATTTATCCATTTGTCTTCTGACAAAAGCTGCAATTTATCTATTAAAAGTTGTATTTTAATTATGAAAGATAAGAGATGGGTTAATTACATATCCTGCTTTCACTGGTGTAAAATGTGCTATTACAATAATGTGGACAAGGGTGCTTTAAAATCCCACCACTGTGGACACTGATTAATCAATTTCAAGTTTATCTTAGAACCCACTACAAATCCTTCAGATGGCTTATCTCACTTATTTAAAGCTAAGATTTATGAAACTAATACTTGCAATTCAGGATTGCATTTATGCTGCATTAACCAAGTGTTTCTGAAATTCCTTGGATGAAAATCATGTTTAAAAAAGTTAATTTTGAAGTTCCAACTATAACCCTTTAAGTAAATGGGGTAACATCTGGCTGGCGACCATTCACCAACGGTGCTTCCCAGGGCTCAATTTTAGAGCCAGTTCTCTTCAATGTTTTTATCAATAACCTGAACACAGGAGCTGAGAGCACACAAAGTAAGTTCACCAATGGTACTAAACTAGGAGGACTTGATGATTCCCTTCAAGATAGAGAGACCTTACAGAGAGATCTCGATAGACTGGAGCACTTGGCAATCACCAGCTATATGAAATTTAAGAAGAGCAAATGCTGGATTCTGCATCTGGAATTCACAGCGCAATCCTGGATGTTTGTATATTCTGGGAGACAAGAGGCCGGAAAGCAGCCCTGCAGAGAGGGATCTGGGAGTTCTAGTTGATGGTAAACTCAGTATGAGTCAATGATGTACCCTGGTGGCCAAAAAGGCCAACCGTGTCTTGGGGTGCATTAGGCACAGTACAGCTAACTGGTCAAAAGGAGAGATTGTCCGGCTATACCTAGCATCAGTGTGGCCTCCCTCTGAGTAGTGTGCAGTTTTGACCTCCACAATATGAGGAATATATAGAAATAATAGAATGTGTCCAAAGGAGGGGAACAAAGGTGGTGAAAGGACTAGAGGGTAAGATTTATGAGGAGCAGATGAGGATACTTGGCTTGCTCAGCTTGGAAAAAAGGAGACCAAGGAATACATCACTGAAGTCTACAACCTCATCACGAGGGGGAGCAGAGAGGGAGGTGCTGATCTCTTCCTTCTGGTGTCTGTGATGGGATGCAAGGGAATGGCTTAAAGCTTCATTCAGGCCGCATATTAGGACTAAGTTCTTCCTTGAGTAGTGTGGTCAAGCACTAGGACAAGCTCCTCAAGGACTGGTCATGATCCCAAGCCTGTCAGTGTTCAAGAAGCATTTGGACAATCCTCTTAGATACAAGTTTTAACTTCTATGTTGCCCTGTGTGGAGTCAGGACTGAAAGATCACCATGGGTCCCTTCCAGCTCAGTATATTCTATGATTCTATGAAATCTTCCAAGGTACCAAAGGAAAATTTGAGCTAAAGTCAGTAAAAGATATTTAAATGCAGAATTTTAAGGAAAGTTCTATTCATGGAATTACAACTGGCTTAACTGCGCATTATCACTAGATTTCAAGAGCATGTTATTACCTGTGTTGTAAGCCTGTGCTGTAGATGCTTTAAAGCTGATAGCTGACACTGTATTCTTTTGACAAGCTCTCTTGGAAAAAGATTACCAGACACAACACAAATTGTGCAGCGCTTAGAGGTAACAGGATGCAAAAGTCCTAAAAAGGAGAGAAAATACTAAGGAAGACATTCTTGGTTGCTATTTGTCACCAATATTACATTCCCAACCAATTTTTATAGTGGATATAAGTGAAACACAGTACAGGCCTTCTCAATGCAGACGGGTTCGATGCTATACCAAAATGGGCCTTGTGTTTTTCTCCTTTGCTTCTTTGCCAGAGCAATTGTTGAATGGAACTAAAATGTCCACAGTGAAATCTTCTTACATTATGTATACTCTTGATTCAAGTTTGCTCTATAGTAAGCTTATTCTGCTTTCTTTTCCACTTTCATGAAGCATTAGTTTTTATTTCAAGAGATAAACTACTTCTTGTCTGCTCTTGAAAGAAGTCTTAGTTCAACTTCTATTTCCCACACTGACATCTGAGCATCAGGGAGTCCTTCATCTAAGATGTTCATCAGCAAAAGTGATCAATTAGCCTCAGGCTCTTATTGTTCTGTGCTAGTACCTCCTATCACAGAATCGTCCTTCTTGCAACAATTAGCACCACAGTCTCACACAAATTATACAGATCAAGAATCAGTCAGGTCCAGCACTTTGTCTTCATATTAAAGCTAAAAGGAAGAACTGATTCCCAGGTTTTATTCTAAATACATAAGCTTGCACTCTTCTGTAGAATAAATTTACCTTCCTTTAATGCCGTTCTGAGTTCTGCCCTCAGTCCATTGCCCATTTCAATCAGCTGCTGCTTCTCCTCACTCAGAATAGAAATTTGTCTTGCTGCTTCCTTCAGTTTATTTTGCATTCCCTGTAGGGTGCCGCTGACACCATACCGAAGACTGACACCAAGGCCTAAGTCAGGAAACTGTTGTCCAAGATCTACCACCTTTTCTTCAATAACTTTGGCTTTTGGACCCTGGAAAAAAACAGATAGTGCTTATAATGAATATTTTGAAACTGAAGTCAGTAGGTTTAGAGATTTCTACAAACACACATTAGAAGCCAGTTGAAGGAAAAGTGTAAAGTTGAAATCTAAAGCCATTTTTGAGGGTTCATTTTCAGAACTTTCTTCACAATAAAGGACAAATGAAATCTGTTCTTAGCAATATAGGGCAAAACACTGTAAAGCCTGGGATGTTCTCTCAAATATTGTTAACTGTAAGTGTAATATAACATACATAGGATAAACACTGCATAACTGCAAACTGGAGAGCAGTTAATTTTACGATAAAATGTGGAAAAGACACTTTACTGCAGATAGCAAACTATCACAAACCCTTCTCTGTGTAAGCATTGTGTGCATGCACACGAGGTAAACATGACTTAAAACATTTTTTTAAAGAGAACGGTTGAAGAGTAAAAGGTAAAGATTCTAAAATCAGTTTAGTCTTTGCAAACTTAATTGAGTTCACCTGCAGATATACATTATGATAAAAACATTTACCCAAAAGACCCAATCACCATTGCCTTAGTGGGTCATGCAACCCCCATTCTCTGATTTCTACGGATAGTTTTACCAGAAAAGAGGAAGCCCTTGAGAACGCACATGTAAAGCATACAGGTACACAAACACTATGGGGGAGAAAGGTGGAGGAATTACTGCAGGACTAGAATATAAAACCATGAAGGTACCGAGGTGAAAGAAAAAAAGAACACTACTTTGGCGTACATACAGCAATTTACACCAAAGCAGACACAAATTATTACATTCTACTCTCATCATATGAACTGTCAAATTAACACACTGAAATTTAATATAAAGAGAGGTCAAGGCAGTGACCAATTACAGTACCACTGGTTGCCACACTAGGTACCATCTTCACTGTACCAAGATGCAAAAGCACATCACAGAGCTGGGGAAGGAATACCATTTGCTTAAACTTCTATTTTTCCCGAATTTTTCATAAAAGCATTCGGCAGCATTACACAGAAGATTTTTTTTTTCAGGTGAGTGATTGTACACTGTAGAGTTAGGATTCGAACTCAGAAATCTTTCTACCTTTAGCTCCATGCCCAGAATAAAACTCTAGAAAACAAAAGAGAGAAAACACAGAAAAGCTGGTACTAAAAAAAGGTGGGAGGAAAATCTCTCCTCAGAGCTGATAAAAAAGGAAGAGAAGAGTTAGGGTTATCTACATGCCTGTTTTACTAGTTTCCACATAAACTTTCCTCTTCTTTAGCTACTTTTTAGCTCTGGAGTAATTTTGAGATTATGGTCCCAGAACCTCTGTTATATTAAATGGGAAAAAAATTCTATCACTATAGCTCTTTGTATCGACTTCACATCTGCTACCCTGTTTTTAGCTACCTTTATTGCTCAGCAGATTCTAAACTCCCCAAGCTAGGGATATTTTTGCATGTAATTCATCATGGCCTTAAGAACATCCTTAACATGTAATTAATAAATGGCAAACGGAAGCAGCACAGAGACAGTATAGAAGAATGTTAAGAGATAAGCACTTCTAATATGCAGTAAGGAATTATGATGATGTTTTGCCAATTGTTTGTAACAGGACTGTTTCCAGTTGCCAGTCTATGCCTAAGGATTGTTATGTACCAAGGAAGAAGAAATAAAGCAGTCAGCAGAAATACAGGAAATGATACCTCAGCATTAGTGAAGACAGCATTAACTACAATTCTGGCATTTTGTTCACTTCGAGTTTTGGTCTGCACATCTGCTCTTTATTACATGTCTATACACATAAAGCACAAGTAATTCAGCTTTTCACACATAAGATGCACACTCTGCCTGAAAAATGTTCTCATATCTGGCCCCGAGCACTCAATTACAGTTTAGCATCATAAAGCAAAGGATTAATCTCTGGCATGGAGAATGTTCCATTCCTATCTTACTGTCTCTAGCGCAAAGCCACTCCCCACTTTTCTTTTAAGGCTCTATCCCTGCTTAAAGAAATGTGAAGAAAATGAGAATGCATCTTGGACAGTAGTTCATAAAATGTTTACTGCAACAGAAAAGAATAGATGGTATAAGATTAAATTTTCACCTAATTCTGGAAGTGGCAAAAAAGAAAATACAAATCCATGTTGCCTACACTGACATACACTGATTTGCTAAATATAATCTGACAGCAGGAACAAACAGATCTCCTTCTATGTTCAGTAAAAAGATAAAACTAAGATTAAACATGATCTGTGCCTGGTGGCTTGTGCATGCTTTCACACAAGGTTCCCAAGGCCCCAAAATTTTGTTTAATCATTAGTATTATTTCAGTTCTTAAAACTCTTAGTTTTAACTGTCCACAAAATCACCAGGCCTGGAAGGGACCTCTGGAGATTATCCAGTCCAACATCCCCCTAACACAAAGCCACCTAGAGCAGGTCACACAAGAACCGTCCCGGTGGGTTTGGAATGCCTCCAGAGATGAAGGCTCTATCTCTCACCCTGATTTGTTACCTGGCTATTATTTCCATTTTCTTGAACTTAGATGGCCGCTGCTGAGTCTTAAATGTAAGAGTAAAGCATGCAACTTCCATAGGTAGATTTTACAGATTACCTCAAAATTAGAAATCTCTTATTTTTTCATTGTATTTTAACCGATCTTACATGAGACTCCATTTACTATACCATGAAATCCCTGGGAGTCAGGAAGGGGAGAACAAACAGTGACTTAAGACTTACGTAGTATTCGATATTTGTCCCAGTTTTTAATTCCTGTATTATTTGTTCCGAGGGACGCCTGTTGCAAGTCAATGCCGACGTCGCTCCTGCCCTTTAAAGCAGCGCGATGAGAATGACATCGTGAGCCCTGGAGCCGAGTGAGGGCGCTCCAGCGCCAGCGAGCCCCTCTCCCGCACTCGCTGCAGGTGGCTGGCGCCCTCTAGCGGGGGACCTGTCAGAGGGCGTGGCTCCACAGCTCCTGCCCGCCGTCGGGGACGCCACTCCCTCCTGATCAGAACGCGCATTGAAAGACTTCTGACACTTCAGAAAAAGGCTGAAGTACGGATTTACAGCGGAAAACTTGAGGAGGCGACACACTGCAGTTGGAGAATTGGCAGGTGGGAAAAAAAATATCCGGAAGGGCTCGAAAGATCAGGAGTGATTTGTGACAGGGGACAACTAGTCAAAACATATTTCCCAGAAAGAATGAGTGCAAGTCTGGCTGAAATAAATCACTGCTGACTCTCATCTAATTTACACTCATTACTAGCTAACCACATAAGCACATACTTTCTGAGTTTTTAATATTTATTCAAATAAAAATAATATGCATTTAATTACACACACATGCACTTATAGGTATTTTCAGGAGTTTAAACCTCTTCATACCTTTTCTGTGCCTAGGTTTACTATACAATCCAAGTTAACTGAGCTCACTTTGGTATTGCTCAAAGTGGTTCCAGTTGAAATTTTGTTTGTGCACAGTAAACCTAAAAGAGAAGATGAGTATAATATAAATATATATGTATTTATCCAGTTTAGGCTTTCATAGCAACAGCTGCTTTGGCCTTTTGTTCTATTATTATGCATGTATACCACTTCAGGAGATATATTGTGAACAGGGCTGAAGAAACAGAAAAATAATAGTAGTCCTAAAATATGCAAACATAAGTCAGCTACCAAAATACAGAAGTGAATAGAGATGACACATGAGAAAGCTCAATTCATGGGTAAAGGAGCACAAAGAAGTTTTTATTTCTCCCAATACTGCCTCAGGTAATCATTCTTGGGAAACTGGCAATACTGAATATAATGACAACATTTAAGGTACAGCAGCTTCTTTCAGTCACAGCTGGAAAAAAAACACCAATAAATGGAAGCTAATCCTGAACAATTCTTCTTTTAGTCCCATTAAAAATGTGAGTCCCAACTTATTGATGTGCATGGACAAGTCATGGGAAAGAACAGGTTACTTTCTGGAAATCAGAAGCACCCCTCCAAATTACATTGTCTTAAAAATACCAGATGTAATATTATAATCTCTTCTAGTGATTGAATATAATCTCCATAAATTTAAAAAATGGATAGAAGAAAGATTAGTTCAATGAAGTATTTCAGCCATAAAGAAAACAGATAACACATTTCTGAAAATTTACGTTTATCAACTGACAAGAGATTATTGTGTCTGTTGGATACTGCCCAACTTTACCAGCCATAATTCTATTATATATTGGATAACATAATCTTCAAAAAACTGGACTGAATTCAGCTGCCTGTGACAAAAACTGTGCTTGAATTTGTTTTTTATTTAAAATTAATGAAGGTTTTGCTTTAATTGATTGTTAATGTCTCATTATTAACAAAGGCAGAATATGCTTATTGTTTGTTAAATAAAGACTACTCGTTTGTTAGTGAGTATTTCCTTAGCATTCAGCCATAGTAGCAGGACAAAGAAAGCTTGCTGCATGCAGGTCAAATAAACTGTGTGAACAAACTGATCATCCATGAAAACAGTAATTGCAACAACTATACCTGGAACTGATACCCTATGCCCATTTATATACCTACACACAAAAAAAGTACTATTTTCCCACCTGAAGTGAGCATCTCTGCAAGAGCTTCCCTGCATAGTCTCCCAGATAGAACTGACCCTCACTGGGGCACCTGGTTGACTCAAGATTCAGTGATGCAGAGCATCTTTGAAATGAGACTTTTTTCCCCGTTTTCATTTAGCCCCACTTCTAGCAGTGGTGTGGTGACGGTCACACCAGTAGTACCTCATATAATATATTACAGGCATATGCACAGGAAAGGTTTGTAAAGAAGGCACAGACCTGTTAAAGAGGGCATCCATTAATATGATCAGAGGGCCTGAACACTTCTTCCGTGAAGAAATTACAATGAGGGTGGTGAGACACTGTGACAGATTGCCCAGGGAAGTTGTGCATGCCTTATTATTGGAAGTGCTCAAGGCCAGGCTGTACAGGACTTTGAGCAATCTGCTCTAGTGAAAGATGTCCCTGCCTGCAGCAGGGAGGCTGGACTAGGTGACCCTTCCAACCCAAACCATTCTGTGATTCTATATACTTGCTTCACTATCTGAAATTCCGTAATAACTTGTAATATAGGTATACTTGCTTTACTCTTGCAATATATATACACACATTTGCTTTCCTCACAGTAATTTTGTAGTGACTTACAGTGTGTGTATATTTGGTTTTACTAATAATAGTTTTGTAGTAATTTGAGATCTAGAACTTCTGAGACTCAGACCTCTGTGTGTTGATGCATTGTGGCATCCTGAGAAGCCCCCAGTCATGATCTATACACACACCTGGGCTGGACAGCCCTCCTAGGTCATGACCCCACAGCTATACTTCATTAACTGAGTTCAGAGTTCCGTGGCAAGAGTTGTCACCTTGCTCTGCAAGCTGTCCATTTTCTGTCAAAGGAAGAGAGGCCATCTGCTTATCAAGACTCTCCATTTCTTTCCTCATTTGTGCAACAGCAGCCCGAAGACTGGCATTCTGCTCCTGAAGCTTTTTTATTTCCAAGGTAGGAATATTTTTGCTTGGAGAAATTTTATCATCATACTGAAATATCTGTAAAATAACAATACAACAGATTTCATTAATGAGCAACACATTTTTCTCCACACCAGCACACAGAGATCCTAATACCTTTAATCCATGAACAGACTTGGGAGAAAAGAACCATAGAAAGAGAAAAATGACATCTGGTTATTCTGGGGATTTGTCAGGGAAAAAAGTGCTATGAAGAGAAAATGAGATGTGGGAGAAGGCATAGATGGGGAGGAGAATAGCCACAGAGACAGCTCTGTCTTATCACTGTTGTTCATTGAAGCATGCCATCTCTAGCTCTTCCATGTGTGGGTAACCCATCTCCTTAAAGAACTTGCTGGTTCAAACAGCAGTCCCTTTTCTGACCTGCCAAATTCTTGAAAGTGTCATTGGAGATAATCTGATTACAATAACATGAAGAAGCTGGACATATTTTGCTAAACTGGAAAGATCCTTTTTGATCTTCTCCATCACTCACCACTTCCTTCAGTCTCCTTATTTCCTCAGTCATAAGTCTGGTCTGTGAGTGCAGTATGAAAGCCTGATCTGGAACATAATAGCCTTCAAATTAAATTTCCCTGTCACAAAGACAACATCTGCCCTACAGCTTCTTTTTTCTGTGGCTCTCTGCCCTAACAGTAGAAGGTATGCAAATGATAACGTCTATTCTGCTTTCACAATTTCTCTGAGGCTGTTAAGGTGAAGAAAAGGGAAAGAGATTGAAAAGGCATGAAGGGAAAGGCATCAGGAGGTACCAAATCACTCAGGGTTTTTCTGGGGCCCAGAACTTCATCTCAACCTGCAACATGCAAATGAATCATCACAGGTTCTATCAGAAATACAGCAGCTCCAAACTTTTGCCAGTGGAAAAGGGTCTAGACAGAACACCACATAATCATCCAGAATTACTACAAGTAATCTTTCATCTGTGCACTTGTATGATATTAGTAGCATGCTCCAGTGAAGCAGACATGACCTAAGTCATACTCAAAATCAGTTACAAGCAAGATTTTCCAGGCTGGTGTGTGTCACTTCTCTGTTAACTAAAGGCAAGAATGCCTACTGCAATATTAGTAGCAACCTCATGGGGTCTCAAACCAATCTGAAGAAAAGGTACTGTAAAAAAAAAAGATACTGTTCTAGGGTGTATTTAAACTATTCTTGCCTTAGTCATCTGAAACAGAGGGTACCTAACACATGACTCCTTCTTTAAGAAGACTCACTGTCACAATTTTTATCAATTTTAAGCTTTGAATCACTTTCCCCCTTTGTTTACAACTAATTTTGTACAGAAAATTTAAGATGAGAGTTTCTAGTTCCCAATAATATTTTTTTTTTGGTATTTATTTGATTTTTTAAACAAGGGCCCTTCACATAAAACAGAGACAAAAATAATTTTGCTGTGAAGGGTACTGCTTATCCTACAGCCTAAAAGTACAAAATAGAGTATATTACCAACAGAAAGAAAAGTGTGAAAATGGAAACGAAGTCTTGCCAACAAGAAGAACAGACAGTTATAGTGGAAGAAACCAGTGAATGTCAACAGTAAAAGAACCCTTCCCCAATCCTGGTTCTCTTGGTATTTGAGCAATCAATTTACAATCAGTCCAGTTTTAAATTGAAGTGGAAAACCAACTTGCTCTATGGTAAGATTTTGCTAGCAGTCTGCTTTTTGTCTAATTATTTTTATAAAAATATTTATAAGAAGTATCCTGAATACATCACCTTCTTTGTTCAGAAACCACTAGGCTTGCTTAACACTCCTTTTCCTTATCAGCAAGCTCTGATAATACACTCTTAACTGCTTGCTGTTGAGCATCTGCAGCTGCCCAGCAGAGCGCACTGCAGCACATTCTACTTTCATTCCTTTACAAAGGACGATTTCCTACTCACAATCCCTTATCATAGAAGAGTTATGGTTGGAAAGGACCTTAAGATCATCTATTTCCAACCCTTCAGCATGGTTTCAAAACAGCATTACGACTGCAATTTTGAATGGTTCTCTTTTTAATATATGTATTTTAATAAGTAGCAATTAAAGAAAATCTATTTTGTGACACTGAAATAAAAGGCATTATTTTAAACAGTTGGCAAATTACTATTTTAAAGCATTGCCTTGAAAGTCTAACTTTACAACTTTAAAATCTACCCTGAATTGCAACTAACACAGACCCTTGGGAACTTTCCAGAAATTAATTCTTTCCATTCTGATGTGCCATGATGGTACAGTACATTTTTGTTTTGGAGCAACTGTATATACAGTTTGCTCCTTTTGCCATTGAGTAATGGATCAGAGCCATAATGAAGGCTGTGACACCTAATCTATGTGTAAACTAGGCTAGGTATGTCTATATTTTGAATTAAACACATGAAATAGATGAACTGCTTAAAAAAAGTCCAATAGAAAAATGCCCAAAAAGTTGTCAGAATGAATTCACCTAATTCAAGACAGTGTTGACCCTGTTTCCTGCAGGCAAAAATATTGTGATTAAATGATGTTTTGTATTGTCAGCTCTCTCTCAACAGTCAAAGCAGAAAGAACAGTCTTCATGAAAGTTGTAGACTTTTTTGTATAGATCTGCTTCAAACTAGGAGGGAGGGAAAGCAGAGAACATCAGTACAAAGGGTATGGAGAGGAGGGAGGGAAAAAGAGAAGGAGCGAGAGAAAGAAAACTGAAGCAAACATATTTTAAGTCACAGGACAGGGACTTAAAGCACATCCATTTGGTTCTGTCAAAAACTGTCTTCACAGAAAAGTAACGTGGCATTGCTGTCTCGTCTTCTGTATGTGATATGGACAATGCTGATTCATCTCTCAGAAGTGCTCCTTTCCTACACCCATTGATGCCTTATCAGTATTTTTGGGAAGATGATGGTAAAATAAAACACCAGAGTAAATGCATTCTATACTTTGGAAACAAGTGCTTTCTCTGTGCCCAGGAGTTTACTAGGCAACTGGTCACTGAGAATAATAGTTAGCCCATTGTATAACAGCCTCTAAACAATAAACACGTATTTCATTTTTCAGAAACAGAAGCTTGTACACTTCACAAAATAGGATTCCCCCCACCCTTACAAAAGTAACTCTTAAGTTTTCCAGGACTAATATTGTTCCCTTGATAGAATTCAAGCTGTGCTGTGATCTGAAACTCTTTTTGGCTGTGGATGCTCTAAACCTTTCTTCTGCTACAATGCCAAGAGAAAAGCAGTGGCATCTCTCAAGCCAACCTGACTGTTACAAGGGGTAAAAGGCCACTGTTAAAGACTGTCCATTAAAAAAATCTGGTCTCTCATCAAATATATTTGCTGAACTGCTGTACACAATACAGAATTACCATTTTACAGATTTTTGAAAGAAAATTGAGGTAATGCCTCCCCTGAAGAACACCATGGTGGGAAAAACTCCATAGCTCTCTATGCAACAGATGGTTCCTAAAAAATATTAATGTCAAATTCTCACCTGATCTCTTGCTGAAGACAGGCTTTGTGTTAGATCCTCTGATTTCTGATACCAATTACTTTCTGCATTTTCACAGAGGTGCTGCCAGTCCAGTTCTGCCTGCAGTTTATTCTGCTCCAGTATCCATTCTTGCTCAGCTGCCAGAGGCATTTGTTTATACCTGTGATATTCAGAGCAAAGCTGTTGATTTCAGCAGGATAAATACTGAGTATGTTTTGAGTTTGATATTTTGGTTTTGTTTTAAATCTCAGCCTTGTTTACTGTCCTCATCTTCTTTCCTTGTTCTGTTTTCCAAATCTATTACATTCTATTTTAAGTGTTTTACTGGACAAAAGCATCTTAATTGCTTAGAGCTCAGCAGTCTCCTAGGGTCCATCTGTATGGGTATTTAGAATCATCTTTGGAGGTCACCTCAGCAAAGTTGGCATAAACTGCTCAACACTAATACTACTCTCAGCAATACCATCCACAGCATGTTTCCCATTTGCTAATAATGGAAAAGGGATACAAAAGAGCTAGGAATTTAAGTTGCTGGATTGTCAGGGTAAAATTCCTCAGCTCAAAGGCTGTTGCACACACATATATTGAAAACACAACTAGGAAAGGGAGATCAGAGGTGCACAAAATGAGAGAAACCTCATATGCAAATCTTAAGAGCTTTCGAGACCAGTTTCAGCACAAACTGAGCTTTTAAAACATGCAGCTGTCAAGACTTCAGGGGGCTCATAAGCTTATTGTAAATGTCACTTTAGACAAAGCTTTAAACAAAGCTTCAGTCATCTTCACTATTCTTCTGGAATTTGGCCAGCTGTGCCCTCAACTTCTCTTCCTGTCCATGCATTGATCGATTCTGGAATTCTTTAGAGGCAGACTCCTTAGAAATCTCAATCTCATGAGAATCTTGGCCTAGTTTTAGTACCAGAATTTCTTCTTTAAGTCTACATACAAGATCAACCATCCTCCCTTGTTAATATATATTTGCTTAAGACAATAAACAAAATATGTGATGCAATCCTGAATACAAAGCTATCCAATGACTTTTTTTAATGAGGAGCTCAGAGGGACTTTTTCATGAGCCAAATGCATATTGTAAACCAGCATTTCCAGTCGTACGAAATGCAGAAATTCTTTAGTTTCTAGTTATCTCCTTCAACTGGCAGCTGTCACTTTCTAGGCTGGCTATGAAACAAGTTCTTCTGGTGTGCTGCTCCCAGATGCTTTTCCACACGATCTCATTTTCTTGTTAAGCCCTGAGGAGAGGTTTCTTGATTCCATCAATCATAAAACTAATGTTTATATGCATAAATTGAGATTTTGCTACAAATTTTGCTGCAGTAATATACATAGAACATGAAACAGCCTGAGTTGGAAAGATTACCTGGTCCAGCCTTTCATGATAAAGGAGCCTAGATGAGATTATCTAGTACCCTGTCCAATTATACCTTGAAAACCTCTAGTGGTGAGGACTCTTCCCTGTCCCTAGGACAATGGTTCCAGCAATAATTGTTCTCACTGTAAAAATCTTTTTTACATAGAGATGAAACCTCTCCCAACGTAACTTGTACCCATGGCCCCTTGTCTTCTCCGTGGGGCTCCTTGTGAAGAGAGAGCCTCCATCCTCTTTGTAGCATACTAGAAAACTGGAACAAGGTCCCCTCAAACCTTCTCCAGGAAAAGACCCAACTCCTTTAGTCTTTCTTCATAGGGCAAGTTCTCTAGCCCTTCAGCCACCTCTGTGGCCCTCTCCAGTCTGTCCATGTCTTTTTCCAATTGTGGGGACCCGAACTGGCAGTATTTCAGGTGTGGTATCTGTTTAACCTTGAATTACTGTGAGCTTTTCACATAAATAAGCTGGGCACAAAAATGGTATGATATTCTCAATTTCTTTCATCACAGTTTATGAAACAAGATAAATCAGGTCACTCACATACTAATGAGAGCATCTTTCTCTCTTAAGCAAGCACTGTAACTCCATTCTCCTCTGTACAGCAAGATTTCCAGACTTTTACATCTCACCTGCAGTTCTCTTATCTGCTGCTTCTATTGCCACTGTTTAGATGGACTTATGACCAATGCTGAATCCTCCTTACACCACTGCAGAGTTTAACTCTGATTTATCACATAAGTAAGTTTGTGATTAGCACAAAGAACATCATCATCACACCTAATCATAGTACCAGGTAATCCTAAAAATAAAGTTGGCTTGTTTTGGGTTAAGATGGCTCATAAAGAAGCCATTTCAACAGGTAATGTACTCCATTTAACATATTCTTTTACCATCATGAAAATATTCTTCACAGTAATTGAAGAACTGAAAGAGAGCTATGTTAGGTGTCCCACACAAGAGGCTGTAGGAATCCATGGAACACAAAATGCTGCCTTGAATGTCCAGTTTTCACTTACAGATTAATTTCCTGAGCATGCACTCACACCAGGTTTAAAATAAGACAGAAGTGTGTGTTACAAGCAGTTAGCAAATTAGACTGAAGAGTCTTGAGCTGATCAATCTTGAAAAAGAAACCAAATCAAGATTAATCTTGAAAAAGAAACCAAATTAAGTTATTTCAGCCTTTTTTGACACAATTTGAAAGTAAAATTTTAAATATAAACCAACAAACATTAACAGAAGTAATCACTGGAACAGGCTTCCCAGGGCAGTGGTTGAGTCACCGTCCCTGGAGGTATTTCAAAGATATTTAGATGTGGCACTTGCGGACAATGGTTTAATGATGGGTTTGGCTCTGTTAGGTTCATGGTTGGACTCAATGATATTAAGGGTCTTTTCCAACCTAAACGATTTTAAGCTTCTGTGTTCCACTGGAGATAAAGTGACAAGAGGGCTGCTAGGAAATAGGAAGCTATGGAAAAGACTTCCTCACACACACACATTCATATGTAAACAATTAAAAGTAATATTAATATCAAATATATTTTTACACAAAAACAAAGGAAAGCAGGCTTTGTTATTCTTTAAAGTTTAGAATACAGAGAAGTATAATGTTCCTCCTGAAGTATCAGTCAGAAGGTTGAATTTTATTCTTAGTAAGATTATTCTTTTTGATGAAAGGACAGCAATGTAAGAGGCAGAAGTGTGTGTGGGGAAGCCTTGTAATGAGGAGAATGAGAAACAAGAAACATTCATCCAGCTCACTGAAACTGCCTCCACTCCCTAATGCTGACCTCTCCTGCAGTTCCATGGCTAACAAATTTAGCAATGTACTGTCTACAGAAAATGATCTTATACAATATCAGATTACAAAACACATTCTTAAGAGTTCCTTACAAGGGGCAGCTGCCAGGCAAACAAACCAAGAGCTATTATACAAGTAGTTTATAATTTTCTGAATTGTCATCACAAATCTTATCAATTTATGAAAAAAAAAAAAAAAAAAGACAAAACCTAAAAGCTTATATAACTACAACAATGTTAAACCAGAATTGCTAGATGGCTCTGCAGCAACACCATGTGTCAATATTTGTTTACCCCTTTCTAACAAGCAAGCTCTCCTTCCAGTTCTTGTTTTTTTCTCTCCATCTGATGTTTCAAGTTCACATACTCCTGATGCTGATGATCTATGTTACTATTCCTAGAACAAAACCAAAACACATTAAAGAGCATCACTGGTGACCTAATGAGGCATCCATATGTCATTTTTTTAACAGGAAGACATAACGGTAAATACAAGATGCTGTAATTCCCTAAAGAAAGTCACCATCAAAATTTTTTTTCATAAGTCACTTGAAACCAATTATAACTATTGTGACTTCTCAATACCATATTTCATATGTAACTTTTGAAGTGTCGAGGATCTGTTGAAAAGCATTGCAGGACTTCTACTTAACAGAGCTCCTCCTCCCCCCAGAGTGTCTGTTATATAAGAAATGATAAAACAAGGGCTGGCCAGCAGAAATATGATCTTTTAGATACATTCAAAAATAGTAGCAGCTCATATCTTTTCCTCTCCTCCTCCTAGTATTTGCGACTAATAAAAAATGTTTCTTTGAGATACAGTGGAAGAATACTAATAAAGCCAATATTTCAAACAAATACAAAAAGCCGATACTGCTGCTGTGACCAGTAACTTCTCTAATGGTACCCTGAATCGTTTCAAGCTCTGGGTTCATCCCTGCAAGACTTGACAGGCTTGGTACAGTCTGATAGATGGCCATACAGATGTGGATTGATATTGTGCAGTTCTGCAACCTTCTAATTACTTTCAACTCTATATTGTAGTTATTTTTGGTAGCTGAATGACCACTGCACTTGGTTGATCATATGACAAATACATAGACAGAATTGCAAGCTCAAACTGGATAGTCACAAACAGCTAAATGCATATTTACTTCATATTCTGCTATGATTCTGCTTTTAAATTTACACTTCACCTGACTCAATCCAAATTCTGTAGCCAACACTTAGATATATAAATAAAGTCTAACAGAAGCAGCATCTCCGTATAGTCCAGACAGGCACTTTTACCCCTCCTTTGTTCATCCCACAACTTCTTAGGGCAAGTCAGACCAGAAGAGTAGTCGTTGTACTGCTCAGTGATTAGTACCCAGCTCAGCCTAGCAAAAAGGCAATGCTGAGCATAGAAGACTCAAAATCCTCCTTCCATTCCCAAAACACATGCTTCATATAAAATTCCTGAAGTGGCTTTAGAATATGAATATGTTCCAGAACTACAGTAACATAAATCAGTCAGTGATCTTTGGGGAATTCCAGGTCTACATCCAGATCACTTCTAATAACTAAAAAAAGTCATTTAAAACTTATCCTGTCATCTCCACATTATAAATGCAGTTTGACCCAAATACTTCACAGCAGTTAACACTTTAAACAGAATAATCCCAAAGACACTGTTATAGCTGAATAGTTCTATCAAACAAGAATGATGTGTGGACAGAAATAATCTTTTATTCTGTTCTCTCACAAGATTTAGAAGTCTATACAGAATAATAAAAATTAGTGAGAGTGGCAAAACTAAACAATGGCATTGCTTTAGCTATCTTAATATTATAGTTGGTTTTATTAGTCATAAATCTTGGTCCTGTGACGGATATACCCCAACAGACTTCTTTCTTTCACAGAGGCCTACCAGAGAAGGTGGGATAAAAGGCATTTAAGAGCCCACAAACCCAACTCCCATTAAGTAAGAGTAGCTTGCAACACCTTAAAATAGCTGAAAGGCTGAACCATTTGCGTTGAATCCATAGTATAACATAGCAACTGATGTTTAATGACCTTAGACAATATTATTGACAATGGTTGATACCATTATCATGAATAGTTAGGGTTGGAAAGGACCTTAAGATCATCTAGTTCATCTAGAGCACTCTGTAGGAGGAAGGGTGCAGCAAAAAAGCTGGTCCTCAGAGAGCGAAAAGGGCGAAGATGCACGGGTGCCGCGTCGCGAGTTCTGAAGGACAAGCTGAGGCACAACGGGCCGCGGCGCCTTCTGACGGCGCCCGCGCAGCAGTCAAGTGGCGGCTAGGCTCCTTCTGGCACCAACCGCCGCATCCCCCCGCTCACCTCCACGAGCCGCGTCCCACGGGAGCCCGACGGCCGAGAGGCGGACCGGCGTCCATAGGAACCCGCGCCCCCGTAGCGCGGCCCCCTTCTCTCCAGGCGGGGCTCGTGATGAGCACCGCTTGCGTCCAATCAGCGCTGTGCCTGCCCCGCCCGCACGCGCCGGTTCGCCCGCCCCGGCCCTCGAGGGGGCGGTTCAACCGCGGCCCCCTCAGCCCCCGTGCTCCAGCCGCAGCTTTGATAGGGGTCGCCGGCTCCCTCCACTGCCTCTCTTGCTCAACAAAACAAGAAGCTCCTTGTATCTTCTCCGCCCTCTCCACTGTAATACAGCAGCCCCTCCACATTGTGTGAGCATGCGCACGCTCCTTTGTAGCCCTGGTCTCCCAATAATAGCTCCTTCTTCCAAAACACAGCCATAAATTATTTAATACTCTCATATCGCATTTTCTTGTTCACTTGTCTTCCTACAAGTTTTATCAGACTGTTCAGTATAAAACAATTTATCCCTCATGCAGACTAGGAAGGGGAGTCCTAGTCCGTTTCATGTACAGCTGTCACGAACTGGTGCAAATGGAGCAAACGACCCATTCCCTGCAAATTCCACTGCATCATGGGAAAAACTCTTAAAAGCTTGTAAAACAAGCCCAGGCCAACTACAACATGAAGTCATGCAGCACATATAAGCAAGTTCTGCTACCAAGGTATTTAATTATTAAGAATCTATCTGTCAACTAAACCAGACTACACTGTCTCTGCGAGACAGGAAGGAGTAACACATGAACTAGATGTAAAGCATGATTTTCCCTTAGTCACTCAATGACTTGCTTTGCGGGAAGAAGTCATGAGGCAAACTTCCTGTAACGCTCTCTCACTTTTTCATGTTTCTGGATGATATAAGCAGCTTTGCCAGATGGAAGACCTTTCAGAAACCTGAATGTTGCCTGAGTTATGCCTGAAGTACACTCATTTAAAGAAAAGAGAATATATCAGTAGTTCTGTTATGTGTGTATATATACATAAATATATACATGTATTTCCTTAGGTCATCAGAAGAGTATTTCCTAACCCTATGTCATCTAAAGAGAGCAGGTGTTTACTTCCATCTGTAACTATTATTGAAAATCAGAATCAGAATAATTTGACTTTAGAAATAAATCAAGTTTCATTTAGCTACATGAAGTGTATCTATATATAATCTCAGAAGACTATAAATATTAAAGAGATTTAGTTAATTTGTCTGTATGAACCACCTCTGGTTTAAAATACAGCAGTGAAATCAGACTTCAAGTGATATTCCAAATTTGAGCACACAAAAATTATAGTGCAAGTCCTGGCATAATTTGTACTCTGCAGTGGGCCTCTCAAATCACTCATCAAAATCAATACATAATAGGCAAATATGTAAATCCATATACCATGCTGGCTGGTGGCATACTCCTTTTTCTTACGGCTTACCCTGGTTTCCCAATCTCTCAACCACATTATCTTCTGCAACCCTTTCTCACACACCCCCCTTTCCAAATTAGCTGTAATTTCCTTCAAGGTACTTCAGCCAGTCCTTAGTCACATAGTTAAACACATGTCAGATGCCCAAATGAGTAACTCCTAGTAATTCAATACTGTCCAAAATGAGTAAATTTTTATCTTAATGGTGAGTCAAAAATATTACAGTCTATACAATATGGATTTTGGTATCAATGTAGAAACCTGCATGCTCCCACAATAAATGCAGAAAATGTTTTGGTTTCATAGATGGAAATTAAAAGAAAATTTTTGCTAAAAGGGGAAAAGGTAACAAGAATTTAGAAGAGAGATGTTTTCTGTTCTTATAAAATACTAGTGCATTCATTAAGATTTAGGCTAAAGGTAAATTTCAGCCACCTTTAGAACCACCTTCAGAGTCACTTCTGGACACAAGTCTTTGGACCCATCAGTGTACTGTGAAATATCAATACTTACAAGTAGCTTCACAAAAGAAAGAAAATGGATTCACCCTCTAAAAAGGCTGTGTTTCAGAGGAAAAGCAGGGTATATCCCAGCCACAAATATACTACTAAGCTCAACAGCACTCTTACATTTCCCTTCCAAAGGGAAAGCAAGTACAACTTATCACGGCCCAACTCCCTAACAAGACAAGATCTGAGATTATGCAAACTACGTATCCTGCCATAGTCATCCTTGCTTCTATGAAAAAGTAGTCCCAAGACACAGGCCACATGATACCCATGGCACTTTCCAAAGATGCTTACCTGGCCAATCAGAGGAACAGGTTTGAGAAACATCATGCAGGGACTCAGTAAGTGAATACGGATGTAGTCTACCTTGAGGAAACATAAAAATGAAAATGTGATACAGAAAAGTCTTTCTTTCAAGTGCAGCCTTCCTTCAAATGAATACATATTACCCCAGAACCCCAAGGAATATATTTGGCATACAGTATACAAACAATAAATATAAAAATATCAGAACTAGCATTTAAAAGATCATCTTCTAAACAAAAGGGCCCTACTTTTTAGCTTGAAAAGGACTCAGAGGAATTTTTGGTCCCCTCTGAAATTTGAGTTATTATTTAGGAACTAAATGACACCTTTAAGTTCAAGTTTTACCCAGACTAGAAGAATTCGATTTTCATCTCTCTCTCTCGATGCCTACCTGTACAACAGCTGTGGGTTATTTTTGAAGACTACATAAATTTTCGTAGGTACAGTTCATGTTCTTCAACTGAATCTTGAGAGCTATATAAAAAGACCTTATTTTCATACTTCAGAAGCAAACTAAAGATTACCAAAACTTCAACTCTGAATATTACAGACCTTTCTACAATACAGATCTTACAAGGGCTCTTTGTGCAACATGATCTGCTACATTCAAATTTTGAATCAAAGGCAGAGGTGCATGCACTGCACAGTTAGCCATGTATGAAACCATTTGAAATATTCAATGTTTCTGTGAACATTCTTAAAAATGCTGCAGTGAAAATCCATAATTAATACAAGAGACTCCAGTCAAGTGTAAATAAAGAAACACAGCCTCAAAAAAAAAAAAAAATCTATAAAAGCTTAATAAGAATAAATGTTTAGAGGCACTTTTGAGGTAGTATTTGTGATTCACCTACAAACTGCAGGAACAGCAAAGAGCACAGGTAGAATTTGGAACAGGAAGCAGCAACCACTCAAAACTGCTATGATATTCAGAAGCAGTTCTGCAGTTCAGGAAGTGCTAGGGAAGATATTTACCATCAGAAGCTCTATGTTCCAAAGCAACTAAGATTTGTCCTCATGTTAGCTACCCTCATCCCATTTATGCTCTGTAACAACAATGTGCCTGTCACTTCTGCCATCCTGGAAACCAGATCAGGCAAACATTTCTGGCATTTTCTGATCATCTTTACTGATGTGAATGGCAAACAGTTACTGGATGTGCTACCTCACTCTATTTTTAAAGAAAATAATCTAGGAACCTCATGAAACTTAACAGGAAAATGGAAAATCCTCCACCTGGACAGCAATAATACCATACATGTGTACAGCCTGGAGCCAACCAGTTGGAAAGTTGTGGGTCCTAATGGATATTGAATTGACGATGAGCCAGCAATGTACCCTTCTGTTCAGTACCCAGCATATCATTAGCTTTCCTTGCTGTAAAGGGAAAAATCATAGGATCATAGAATAGTTAGGGTTGGAAAGGACCTTAAGATCATCTAGCTCCAATCCCCCTGCCACGGGCAGGGACACCTCCTACTAAACCATGCCACTCAAGGCTCTGTTCAACCTGGCCTTGAACACCTCAGGGATGAAGCATTCACAAATTCCCTGGGCAACCCGTTGCAGTGCCTCACCACCCTTACAGTAAAGAATTTCTTCCTCATATCCAATCTAAAATCTAAATCCAAATCTTAAGTTTGAACCCATTACCCCATGTCCTATCACTACAGTCCCTAATGAAGTGTCCCTCCCCAGCATCCCTATAGGCCCCCCTTCAGATACTGGAAGGCTGCTATGAGGTCTCCATGCAGCCTT
>JAOEHY010040159.1:0-36141 GCA_025447955.1 Psilopsiagon aurifrons | reverse complement strand
GGCACTGGAATGGGTTGCCCAGGGAAGTTGTGAATGCTCCATCGCTGGCGGTGTTCAAGGCCAGGTTGGACATAGCCCTTGGGTGACATGGTTTAGTGTGAGGTGTCCCTGCTCATGGCAGGGGAGTTAGAACTGGATGATTTTAAGGTCCTTTCCAACCCTAACTATTCTATGATCATCTGTTTCTCAGAAAATACCATCCCCAGATACTTTCTTGGTTCCTTTTGTTCTCTGTTTCATTTCTGGACTGCTCAAGCTGGGGAAGCTGCGGCCTGAAATTAAATCTGAACCCATTCGATATAACTGTGTGTATCTATTTTGTGGTGTAGGAAGACTCAGTTCAGTGAACCTTGGCCATTGGCATTTTATAATTTCCTCTTGCTCCAGCAGGTAAGGCATTAACCCATTGTTATTCCTTGCTAAAGGAACAGAGAAAAAGATACACTGTGCAAAGACCCTGATTTCTTAAAGCAATAATAATCCATTGGGTTTTTAAAGAAATATTTGATTAGAACCATAAGGTTTCTCTTTTTTTGAGGGAGAGAAAATTTGAAATCCGGAGTTTATTTTTCCTTCAGCGTCTCTCCGAAGAACCAACAGGAATTGAGCTTTTTTTTTCCTCTCCTGTGTTTGTGCCTACTTATTAAACCCACATGTGGTGGCCTCGATTCCTTGCGTAGGTGCAAAGAGCTTGGAGAAAAAGGAAAAGCAAAAAAGGTGTAATCCAGTCCATTGACCTGTCTCTTTGCCCTCAGGACTCTTTCGAACAGCTGTGAGAAAAAAAAAAGGGGAGGGGGGAGGGGAAAAAAAAAGAGGCAGTTTAACAAGCCAGACCCAGATGTTCGTTTCATACACACACCCTGAACAGCTTTTGCATGGTTTATTTCAGTTTCTGAAGCCATTTTTCACCAGCCTGTTTTCTCAGCTGGGAAACTTCTGGTGTAGTGTTTTCAACAAAATATTGCATTTGGCATTACAAGAAAACAGAGCCTTTAAGACATTAAAAGGGCAATCTCCGTGTTTGCCTTGGCCCAGGGAAGCAGGGCCAGAGGAATTTTAGATTTCTGTACCACCCAAAGAATAGGTAAAAGAAATTTTCCACTCAGACCCATTTACGTGGGAATTTGAGAGTTGATTTAGCTGCTTCTTTTTTTTTTTTTTTTTTCCTTTTAGACCTCTCTGAGGACTTGGTGTTAGTGTAGATAGACTTTATTAGAGTGAAGGAATAAGCAAAGGGGTAGCAATTAATTCTCATCTAACCTGTGATGAACTAAAACTCAAACTGATGCTGAATGAATCTTATTTTTTCTTTGCAAGGCCCAGATCCTGATGTGTTTTTTCACACCAAAATCTCCATAACTCAGACAGACAAATTTGGAATTATCTAATACTGGCACAGTTTCTCTTTATTTTCAGCAGAGGTGAGCCGCATAGTTCGTAGTGGCACTGGGAATAGCACTGGTAGCGGTGAGGATGGTGGTCAGCTGACAGGACGGTGTCTACACTGAGTTTAGAGGTACCCCAATAGCTGGCAGGTAATAAATTAGCGACAATTATGTGCAAGTAAGAGCTCCACCATTATCACTTGGCTAATCAAAGGATACAAAGCCCTTCAAAGTAAAACCCCAGCTCCATTGGAGCCAGAGGGTGGTGTTCAGTTCGCTATCCTTCACAACTCATGTACAAAACCCCTATGTTTTCTACCTGCGAAGTCCTACAAGTGTCATTCACTGTTATGTATTAGAGAGAGACTTGATCCAAATTCCTTCATGTAAAGAAGAGTCTATTACTAAGAAATGCTTTGGTGCTTTTTTATTTGCCTGTTCTAAAAGGAGAGAAATTTGCAGATAATCTTATCAGAAATGTCACCATTCTGGACAGATCACAGTCCCCCTCAGCAATGAAACAAAAGCAGAGGATAAAGATTGTTATTGAGAATTTGAAGACATATAATGTGCTTAAATTAAGGAGATGATGAGAAAACGGTAGTGTGTACCTGTAGGTGTGCACATCCTTAAGCCTTGGCAGTGCCAGGTAGCTGGAAAATTAGCATTTTGGTGTCAGAACACCACCAACTGGGCTGGAAATACTTGATCCTTGAACTGATATTCTCTTCAGATCAAATAAAAAATCTAATTAAGGCTTAAAAATGCATTAGGCAGATTATTTGGCCAGTACAGAACTGGAGTGAAGCACTGCCAAGCAGTACTAGTAAGTTCTGCTGGCAAACTGGTAGTCTTTTTAAAGCCACTGATTTGGTGCAGATATTGAAAAATCCTGGAGAAAACACATATTATCTGTCCACTTCAGGGCACTGCAGATCTGCAATGTGCCTTGGTGTGTTTTGTCCTCTCCTCTTTATCTGGTACTATGCATTACATGTATGTGTATGTCCCTACTTGCATGCATATTTACACATACATTATTATACACATCTCTACAAAAGCATCTATGAAATGATTGATGAAAAAGAACTGTCTGGTTTTGTGGATATCAAACCTAGAATCCAGGCAGTTTCTCATCTGACTTCAGGTAATTAGACCTCCTAATATCTAACCTCAGACATAAATTCAGGAATTTCTGCATAGATACTGGTAAGACTCTGTATTTGGAAATATTCTGTCAGTCAATGTATACACAATACACTTAGATATTTGCCTTGGGAAATGTAATTTTAGAGATACTATTTTGCAAAAATACTACATACATCTCTCCTTGAAGGACAGGTTTTAAGACACTACAGACAGGATGTCAGGGTTTCATTCTGTGCTTGTACAACACATGGGACCCTTGGTGTTTGGATGGGGCAATTACATGCTGCTGTAAGACAAAGTGAATAAAGATGATTCAGGAAGTAAGAAGGAAGTAAGGAGGTAATGACAGTGTGTGGGCAACCAGAAACAGTGATGCCTTGTACTGTCAGGCTGGACCCTTCCAGTCATTTGAAGGGGAAAGAGTAAGGCTTGTGAAGTGTGAGGGCCTTATCTCATTCTGTCTTTCAACAAAGCAATGACCTGTGCCACATGGTTTCCCAAAAATGTCTTTGTTTACCCTGTAAATATTCCCAATCCCTGTACAGAAATGGTTGCATTTATTATAACAGCCTTCCATAAACTTGCTTCAGTAGTTGTCCTGAGAGGGGTTAAATGCATGCTCTGGGTACACCATTATCAGTGGTGAGAATTCCCAGTAGTGGTCTCTGTGATCTCATTTGGTGCGATGCAATAGAGAAGCTTAGAGTTACCCACTGCACTCCATGCTCCATCTCCCTTGGGTTTCCATACAGCTTCAACCCAGGTTTGCGTAATACTTTGCAAAGTATTGGGAAATAGTTCCTATTGAAAAGATTGAGGTTAAGGGGAAATCATGATATTCCTCATTGTCACACCCTGGCAAATTCATTTTGATAACACTGGTTGTCACCGCAGGAGACTTGTGTGTCGTCACTGCAGGAGACTTGTGTGTCAGCTTTAATTGTCTTCTCTATAGTCTTTCTGCCATTAGGACTTTGCCAGTGAGAACAGATACATCATGTTTAAAGGGAATTCTTCTGTCAATAACTGCTGCACTCTTTTCTGGAGACATGTGAACTAAAGTAACAAAGCTGGATTTTGTCCACAGAATGCATCCGTGCCCCTGGTGTAGTGACAGCGAAGAAGTGAGTGAGATCCATTCACTTCTCGAGATGACAGAGAATGGGACAGTGCAGAACTGGTCCCAGTCACCCATAAATGGTGCCATGTGTTTGTGTAACTTCCTCCTTCCACAATGGGAGAGCATGCCCTCTTTGTTATAGATGGTGATGATGATGATGATGCTCATGGAGAGTCAAAAGCCCTGCTGTGAAGGCACAAATGGCAGGAATTTGTTTGCTGCAAATTGTGATCTTTGTTTTACATCCTTTCATTGTGTGTATCTGAGAAAATTTGGACTCTATCTTCTTTGTAGCCATCTATCAGTTTGTAGAAAGTACAGATTAGATACCCTTCTTTAACCTTTTTATTACTTCAGGCTGAACAAATTCACCTCCCTTATCCTCTCCTCACATGTTCTACTAGCTTGATACTGGATACTGCCCCACTGCTGGACTAGTTTGTTGATCTGCTTCTTGCCCTGAGAGAAAGGAAAATGGTCCAAAAGTGGAACTGAGATTTAGTTGTGGTTAATATTTTGTATTAACTGTCTACTTTGTTGAGTAGATGCTCAAGCTTTGGCCATAACTGTAATATAATGGTTCTCATTCAAATGTTGGGAACATCAGAGCATACCTGCTCAGCCTTCTTGGAAAAAGCTGTTTCCTGAAAATGCACTGTACCCAAGTCATCCTGTCCCATTCATGTGGCTCTCTGTGACAGTTAATTGCCTTTTTTTCCCCCATTGCTGAACTGCCTGGATCACCCTGGAGATGCTGAATTTATTTTCTCCTTTGCAAAGTGTGAGCACTCCTATGGATTTTCACAAAGGAAATAGAAACATCTAGGAAAAAGCACAAGGAGTGGAAAGCCCTCATTTTCTTTTTCTATGAATAATTTAGTGCCAAGTTAACTGAAACGTTTGAAAAAGAGATTTTTGGTGCCTAGCTTCATTAAGCCCTCTATCCCCAAATGTATTCTCTATCAGTGTCAGCATCCAACACTTCATCTTGTCCCAATCACAACAAAGACCTCATGGAAATGAAATGCAGGGGAAGGGAGAGGAAAAGCAGATTATTGTTGCCATTATGCATGTCTGTGTGTGCACATGTGCTCTATAAACTTAAAGTGAGGGAAAAAAAACAAGAATCTGTATGAAAAGATGGAATGAAGCCCCAAGCCACATCAAACTTCCATTGCATGCACTCCTTTTTGGGGTACGAGCCACACTCTGTCACATTAAAGAGTGCTGTGCCACACACCAACCCCCTTCTCTGGAGCACGTGTTTTCATCAGAGTATTATGTTCTCGTCCACTAAGCTTTTACCAGCACAAGGAGGACCTCCTTTGCTTGGCAGTGGTTTCTGTCAGCGATCTGTCTTCTGCAGCTATTTCCGTGGGAAGGCCCTCCATCTGGTGCTTGGCAGGGAAGGGATCTTTCCTCTCAACTGTTTTTCTCTCTCTCGTGCGCCCTGTTTAAGGTATACTCTTTGGAAATCTTCAACTTCCAAGATTTGTTTTTGCACAAGGCACATACTTTATTTTACGTGCTCCAGCTTTCTTTTCTTTTAACAAAACACTACCCCCGTGTGCTGCTTATCCTGGCAGGGGGAGAAGAATGCTGTTTGCTTTAACATTACCTTCAGTCTCAGTATGCAGCAGGTCAAAAGATGTGACAAGTACACATGCTAATCCCTTTCCCTTTCAGTTAATAGAATAACACAGATGGGAAAGTTTACATTGGGATCTGACACTCGCTCCAAGCTGAAGTTAAGGAGACAGGGTTGAACATTGCCTTTCAGATCAGAGTGGTTACTACACAAACTCACCTTCCCACTCAGCATCAAGTGGCTCCTGTCATCCTAAACCCTATTTGCTCTGCTAAGAATGTTCCCCTTGCCTTTCTACTCTCGTTTTGAGAGTAATAGATAGAATTGGATAAGACTTCGAAAGCTTTTGTAGAATGAAATATTCCCCAAGAATCAGTGATGTTCAAGTGAAAAAATGTCAACATTTTCCACTGAAACACCCACCATTTGTTTTGAAGTGGTGATTTTTTAAACCTTTGACATTTTCTGAGCATTGAAATAACACCTAAGAAAATAATTCCCACTAAACCCAGATACTTTCTTAGAAATATTAATTTCGTTTCAGTAAACCTCCATATTGCCAGTTTTGTCTTGCATAGTCAGGCTGGTTATGTTTCATTTGATTCTGTTTTCTGTTTCTTTATAACCTCCAAAATATGTCCTCTGACATCCTGCCTGACATAGCCCATTTGTAAGTTTGCATGCCTGAAGGTTTTCCACCTACATTATTCCTGCAGGGCACACACAGAAGAATTAAGACCTGGAATCATGCCTGTGGTGAGAAAAGCTGCAGCAGTGACTGACTGAAAGGGCTGACCCATCACACACAAAATACCCCTTTCTTCCCACCAGGCATGTACCACTTCACAATGTCTTTCATGAGACCCTTCTGCCAGCTCCCCATGAAAGAGCAAGTTTCTGGTTACCAGGAACTCCTTAAAATTAAGGTTATGAGGGATCTCTGTAATGAGATGAATATCTAGGGTCTATTCTTGGATAGTCATGGGCCTCAGAGTACAAGTCTAAACGTGGAGAAAGTACATTTGCTACAATTATTCTTTTAACAATCCCAATTCTATAAACAAAGCTATTTGCTAATTAATGAAAATAAGATTAGAAATACAATTATATACATAAAAAAATTTACTGAAAAACCCCACATATTTGCACTGAACTTACTAGCAATGAAAATATTTGTAATAGAAGGTTTGCCTTATATAATAGAAGGTGCCTATAAGGTTTGAATAGTCACCAGTGTCTTGTTTGTGGGAGGCACTCAGTGACCCGCGTTCTAATTAGAGAACTAAGATTTATGTTTGAGAATCCTCATATCTTTTTCACCTAGTTTCTTTTAAAATGTGCTGGTTTAGAACTGCTTTTCACATGGCTTTAAACACTTCTGCATGAATTTTGCAGCAGATAGAGTGCGTACATCTTTCAAGCTGCTACCTACTGATAACCATGATAATTCACTAATGCTTGATTCATAACTCAGGGACTCGATGCAGAATTCAAGATCTCAGTCTCCAACCTGTTAGCAGCTGTGAGGCTCATTCATGCTGCACAGACCATGCAGAGGAGAGAAAAGAGCTCGGTTTCAGAAGCTCAAAGCTTCGTATATAAGCAAAAGGTCCACCTGGGTCACTGGAGAGATGCTTCCCCAGAGGGAGCATGAGATACTTGTATTGTAGTAACGAGGGTGAGGTGAGAAGGATCAGCACTGGTCCACAGACAGTCTGCATGGGCCAAGACTCAGATCCAATCAGATTGGGCAGTTTTCTGAGGTTTTGGCATTGGGCTGATCTTTCTTTCTGGTTGATGCATAAGATAGGGAGCTTCAGCGGAGCTGAGTATCCCCCAAAATCTCTGATCTGACTTGTGGATGTGCCTGTATCTTCCTTCTTCCTAGGAAAACCCAAGATAGCAACATTTTGACTATCACTGTAGTGATTAAATGTGGGTCAGGTGACTCCAGGTCATGATTCCTCTTAGAGACCAACATTCCTATTATTTCTGGTGGAAGTTCAGGCTCCTGAACTATCCATCTGGGGCAAATCATCTGTATGCTGTTGTCATCCCAACCTTTACTCTCTGTTGTCATTTCACTTCTGACTTCTTAACTAAGAGCTTTAGCAAGGGAGAGCAATTAGTGCCCATCACGAGAAAAGCTTTTGCAACATGGTTGACTGCCCACAAGAAACACAGTTGAGACCTCCAACTGTCTTATATATTTTTGTTCTAATTTCTGCTGATTGAGAAGCTCATGAGATACATCTCATTTCCTTGGAGGTCCCCAGGCAAGTAGCAGTCAGACAATCCGTTTCTAGCCTGCTTTGGGCAACGCTGGTGGTATAACATTGCTAGCACTGTACTTAGGTCACTGTGCTGGTAGGTCCCTTAGCACCAGCAGCTACATAGGTTATTAAAGCCTGCCTAAACGAGGTCTGATTCAATGCAACAGGCAGCTTATTTCAGCCACCAAACTCGGGTTGTTAGTAAACACTAATTTGCCGTTATTCAAGCCAGATTTGAACAAGGTACTTAGAGAAAAATGGCTTCATGTCCTGAGCTACAGGTTGTGCAGAATTAAACAAAAATGTCTCATAAGAGGGATGATGCTGGAGAGGCTCTGCTATGGGTGTGAGGCACTGTCCTGGCTGTATTGAAACCAGACCCATCTCCATTGTGCCAGATGAAGGTTTTCAGAGCTGTATCTGTCTTTAGACTGAAGTTTTAAAACTTCAGCTGTCTTTGCATTTCTCTGCACCACGTCATATCCACAGGTGTCACCCAGTGCAGTGGTAACATCTAAGCTACATCATGCTTTGGCTAATTTGAGCAGGAATTTTGGTGTCCTTTAGAATCACACTCCTCTCTGCTCCTTCCAGTTTGAGGGAGGCCAGTAATTTGCTCGTGGCTGTTTAACTTCAGAAGGCTTTTCGCCTTCCTGTCTCCTACCCCACACAGCCTAAGATGCTATTGCTAGCTAGCTGAGCTGAGGCTTACCTCATTTCCTCCCCTGTAATTCCAGTCTTTACTTGGAAGAGAAAGGGGGTGCATAGATCAAACTTACCTCTTCCTCTGTGGCCAAGTCTACCAGTCTGTTCTGTGTATGGGAATGCAGACCAAGTCACACAGATTTCTAGTAGTAATTCAGATAGAGACAGAGCCTTGACTTTAACTGGACCTTGCATATGAATGTCTCAAAGAATTCAGAGATTACAGTTCTGCCATGTAAATTAAAATATGTCAACACATCCATCCAACAGGCCATCCCTGCTGTACTTAGGGCTTGCCTCTACTGATGTTATTTGGAGTATTTCAACCAAGTTTAGTTTGAGCTGGATGATTTTCTTAGAAATCATTTTTTGACAGTGGCATTTATGGCTCTTTGTCAATGTCTTTAATTCAACCTATTTCTATATGAGAAAGATCTTTGCTTCCTAATGCGGTAGGTACAGCGCAGACCTGATCCCTGGAACCTGACACACCAGGAACATTTACAACATCATGTCCACAACAAGTAGTAAAGTCCTGTGTCATAAAAATGTCTCATCTACCCAGAAAACTTGTTTTCTAATGTGTTAAGGCACAGCATGTATGCACAGTACATTTAAAACACACAATGAAGTATTTGTGCATGTGTAGATTATGGAACTGTTTGGGAAAACCAGCTAGAAGCTAAACATCCAAGGAGTTATCTGTATGTAAAGATAATCTATGTTTATTCTAATTCCAGAGATTGTGTGACTGATCAAACCAAATTTGTAACAAAACATTCAAAATGTAGGTTAGTTTTGGACCAAAAGAGCAAAGCTTTCCTCTGCCACGATACTACAAAAGGGGCTGGCAATGCCAGGGAGCATGATGTGCTGAGACTATTGCATGTCATAGTTGTTACACAGATTTCTTATTTCTTGATTGTGTTTCTCCATCTCTCTCATGTTATACATCGCGATATTTGGCTTCTTGGGCAGAGCATGATTTGGCATTCATTGTTACAATAGTCATTATCCCAAAGGAGCTCATGGTTTGGTACTGAATGATGATCATAGGTATTTAATAAAAGTCACAAAAGAAAGCTCCACAGCTGAGCTTGAATTTACAAATATAACATTATAAAAGGCTTTGGAGACAGCGCAAATTTTGCAGACTTGTGTTGAGTTCATCTTTCAGTCCTTGATGGATTCCAGGGAAGAGGTGACCACACACATCTAGCAGAGCTTCCTCCTGGTGATGCCTCTGTGAGTGCTTGTCCGTTCCCAGACATGACAGAGAACACTGGGTCACATGTGAGTTTCCTATGAATCACATCTCCTTTTGTCCATCTCATCACCTCCCTTTCTGAGAATTCAGTTGACTCATGACTCCTGGTTTCTTTTTCCTTGGCGCTTCTCTTGCTTTTTACCTAATGCAGGTCCTGCCTTGTTCCTTGGCACCATTGTGACACAGACATGCATTTCAATGACATTTGTAGAGCCTGAGTGTGCCATTTGAACACAGCCCTAGGTAAAGGGGAGAACGAGGTAGGTTAGAGTGGTACCATTCCTAGAAGACCAGCAGGATATGGAAAATGTCCATGAATTCAAGGCTGTTTTCAGGCAGCCTAAATTCTACCTATGTTCTTGTGCTTAATGTTATCCACAAGATATTGTGAACCTTCAGTGTTGCCAACCAATAGGAATCCAAAGCTGAACTAGGAGAATTAGATGGAATACAGCTGTTGGAGGCCGCATGAGCCTGTGTCCTTTGCAGTCATGGAGCTTTCTGGCAAAGCTATTTGAATAATGGACTATTTTTGTTTCCTGACAATTCTGGAAACATGAAACAAAAATATTTGTAAAGAGCTTTTGAGTGTGTTCAAAACAATCTGTCTCTGAAAAGTGCGAACTGAGAAGATGTCAGGCTGCTTATTGGGTCCAAGTTTCATTTAATTTCATGTTCATTTAATTGTTGGCAGTTTTTTTTAATTTAATTTGCTTTAAGCTTTAAATAAAACGTCACAAAAGTTGAAATAAGTTTCAAATTATTAACAAAAATGCAGATCTTTATTTTGGAAATTTTGAAAATAACTATTTAAACGTTTTTGAACAGTTTTTCATGTTTGAGATGGGCATTTTAAACCACTGGATTTTGCAGAAATGAGGACAGAGGTGGGGAAAATTTTGATTGACCAGAAATGAGATTTTGGTGAAATGTTTGCTGTAACACTTTGTCCAGCTGTAGACATCAGTCTTGCCTTTTTTCCTTCCCTGTATAAACTCTTTCAGACACTACCAAAGACAGTGTGTAGCTTCACTCAGGGCAATGGCTGTGATATTGTTTGGTCCTAACATGACCCTTACAAGTATAAGAAAGGTATCATCATCCGATTGCTTGGACTTTCTGACTTTCTAAGGGTTTATAATGTGAAACCCTTCGTAAAATTCTATTACCAGAAAAGCAGAAAGTCTGAGGAAAACACAGATGCAATTGAAATGACATAAGACATTGTGTTTTGTACTTCTGCATGGGTTGGTTTGATCTCAGGCAGAGTTGGCCAAATTGCCAAGCTGTGGTTTTTCCTGTCATAGGTGCTCTCTGCAGTAAGGTGCACGTTTGCATCCAATGGAAAAAGGTGTCTGCCCATCTGTTCTCAAATAAAGAAAGGTCACTCCTGCTTGCAGAACATATATTCATCTGTTGATCCTCCTTGTAAATGGGGAAAGGCAGTTAAAGTGGTGGAAGCATGGTTAATGTTTGGACCTTTCTGGAAATAGGCCAGCAAAAAAGAAATAAATGACCACAGAACGTGGAAGATGAGCATTTAACTTTTTCTGTAGTACAAAGAGGCTGCTGGTACCTCTCCAGGAACTCGGGAGTTCAGTCCAGGTTCACGCTCACTGTGAGGTTGTACATCACTGTGTAAGTCACAAACTCATCTGGAGAAGTATTCAGTGAAATAACTTGTCATTTGACTGGGATCACCCACAGATGTGCCAGGATATCCAAGAATACTAAGTTATTTCTTTGATAAGAGGGCACTGGCACTGAATCAGCAGGAGGACCTGTTTGGTTTGTGTGATTCTCATGTGTGATTTCCTTGATACCTCCTGAAACAATGAAATATGGTAAAAGTGGACCCATGTGTGGGGAAAGCAGAGCCAGTATCTAACAGATCTCAGTTTTGACATCAGAGCTTCAGTAGTTGTGGTGCATCTGAGGCGCATCTCAATGCCCAATGCACTACTTATTTTTTTGCCACTTCACACAGAGTTGTAGGGTTATTTGCCCTTTCCAGACGGAAAACTTCTCTTGGAAAACATGGTTCCAAGTAATTGAAGGAAAGAACTTCTTTAACACTTTTTTGCACCCTTTTTTTCCCTTAATATGTTTTATCTTAGCTTGGTATCCTAAAGATGCTGTGGCTATGATCTTTTTTTGCTTACACTTCCCATAGGATGTAAAGTCTACTATTATGTGATAGATATGATAGTAATAGTATTTGTGTGCGTGACAGTATTTGGCAAATGGGGGCTGGTAAGGATGCATTTTTGAGTACATAAAAAACATTCTGAGCCAGATTGAGCCTTTAGGAGAGCAGAGCTGTCTCTCTGCAGTGGTTATAGTGACAAATGTAAAACATTTGTACAAAGGGAATATATTAGTCACCAGCTGTTATTATAAGCCTTTCACATTATTTAATGACCAGAGTAGGCTTTAGGCAGCCAAGCAGGAGACTGTATGGCCCCTAAGTGCCTCTTACTGCCTTGTAAAACCAGGGCATGATCTTACTCTCTCTTATCTCTAATGCTACATGTGAAACAAGACATACTGGTATTTGGCTTGCTAATCATCAATGCAAACCACTGCAGGGCTTAAGGGTGTTTCATTAGAACTCCATTAAAAATGAACAATCGAGGTTTAAAAAAAATAATCAGAATCCACAGAGCAAGGCCTCACAATATAAAACCTACCCAGCCTCCTTGGCCTTTCCCGTGAATAGAAGCATGTGTTGCTTTTAATTTGCAATTCTCGCAACTATCAGGAATGGCAGAATGCTTTTATTTAGTTATCTATTTATTTTAAAAGAGTTTTAAGACCCTGCCCAAATCTGGGCACAGGCTTGTGAAAGAGAACTAGCAAAGGCTCAGTGTGGTAGTGTTTTGTTTTGCTTTTAGATGCAATTTTATCTATTGCTGCAGCTGGCTGTTCCTCTTTTAACAGCCAGGCTCTTCAGACTGTGTGCTTAGTTAGGATAGCTTATAAATTGCCAGGCTATATACAGATGATTGTGTCTGGCAGAATGTCTTTATGGTGTTGGTGGTATAGGAAAAGCATACGTAAGGCTATTGAGTGCTGCTGGAAATATGATACCTGGCTGGTGTCTTGTGCCATCTGTGATCAAAGTGATGGTGGTTCAGTGAAGAGTCTGCTTGGTACTGTTTTGAAACTATTTTCCCTTAGAAGTGGCAAGCCTGATGGATATCTAAGCCAAACTTTAAGACAATATAAGACAGATGAACTCTGGATGTTTTTTTTTGACTTGAGATTATTAGGGCACAGAGGGATTAAATCTGAAAGCACCTCTGACCTGTGCTAGCACCGGTTGCTAGTGAGAGATCTACAGGAAGAAAAGTCAGTACAATGGAAATAGATAAATGCCTTGGTATATTGGAAGATCAACACAGTTTTGAGAGTCTGCTGTCATCAGGAAGAAGATAAAATGCAAGTGAGATACTCTGCATAGTGTTACCCAGAGATCTCAAGGGAGCAAGTGGCAGTAAACTGAAGTCCTCAGGGGAGCAAGCTCAAAGCAGTGGTTTGATACAGCATCCATGTTCAGCATGGACAACCTCATCCTGGTTCATTCGTCATCCTCAAAGTAATAAAAAGTTTGTTCAATAGCCACCTCTTTCAGATGCTCCTATCCCAGCCCCATGGCAAATCGTAGGCAGACAGAAAGGACACTATTCTGAAAACATTTACCAATAACTTCGCTCACCCAAGCTGTCTTTGTAAAGCAGGTAGATAGGAAAGTTCATGAGCATTTGCAATGTTAGGAACTTGGCATGAAGTATCTGAAACTATTTGCTTTTAGCCATCTCTCTTTGACCAGGACGAGTTGAGAGTTCAAGATCTCAGACTTCTTGTCAGACAACTTCAGCATCCTGTGGCATATTCACATCATTATCACATTAAAAAACTTTGTTTGAACTTTAGTCTCCAAGATGTTACTTGTTTATATGTAAACAAATTCAAGTTATGAAAAGTATCAAGCTTTCACAAGGGCATGTAGTTGTAGGACAAGGGGGATTGGTTTTAAATTCAAAGAGGGTAGATTTAGATTAGACCTTACACAGAAGTGCTTCCCTGTGAGGGTGCTGAGGCGCTGGCACAGAGTACCCAGAGAAGCTGTGGCTGCCCCATCCCTGGCAGTGCTCAAGGCCAGGTTGGACACAGGGTCTTGGAGCAAGCTGCTGTAGTGGAAGGTGTCTCTGCCTGTGGCGGGGGTTGGAACTGCGTGAGCTTTAAGGTCCCTTCAACCCAAACAAGTCCGGTATTCTGTGAAGTTGGTTGTCCTAGGAAAAAACTTAGGGAAGACAGTGCCTAACTCTGTTAGCACTCTGTGTATCTCCACTTGGCCTTTTTAATTACTGTTTCCCTCTGTTAGGAAGCCTGTTGCTGGGAGAAGATGCAGAATGTGCTGTAACCTGTCCTCCAGCAGTGGGACAGGGGTTTATGCTGGTTTTGTAGGGCATTGCTGATGAAGTGAAGGGATCGTGCACCGCTGGCTCTGAAGTGAAAGCAATCACTCTGAAATCTCAGAGCTTCCTTAGAAATGTAAAAAAATGGGGTGGGAGCATAAGTTAATTGTGCTTTTACACACTGTTATACTTGTCACTGTGCCAGGCTCTACATTTCTTCCAAGGGTGAAATGAAAACTCCAAATTCATGTGGTTATGAAACAATTTCAGTATGAGCACTCAGTGAAGAATTATAAAGTGGGAAAGACACAGTCCTGTTTCACAGCTGGTAGAGAAGGGTTTGAATTGGTCAAGACTTCTTCCAGTTTGGAGGAGCCTTTTCGAGTGTCTTGAAGCCATTCTGCATCTGTATGTTGAATGTATATAAAGTACTACAGAAAAGCTGATTTGTTATGACATTTCTTTGATTAGGAGATGGGGCAGCTGGCAGAAGGCATCACCATCATTCCAAGAAATCACATTTCTCTGCAACTGAAGATTTAGAAAATTAATCTGGTTTGCCCTGATTTACACCAGAATAAATTCATACATTGGAAACTGGGCATGGCAAGAAATCACTGGCACGGCAGCGGACTTGAGAGAAATAATGGTTGCAGTGGGAGACCTTGATGAACAAGGACCCAACACTGTTTTCTCTCTTGCTGTAATGGAGCTGAGGTACCTGAAGGCCTTTGTAAACTAAGCTGGACTCAGCTCCAGTTAGTTTAGTTCTGAGGCTGAGGGGGTGCAGCACCATGTAAAAGTCACATTATCAACCCTTGTGATTTCATCCCGGACCATGTGTGCTTCATAGAGACTATAATTGCAAGGTCAGTCCTGATTTGCATCACCACAAAAGGACAACTGTCTCAAGTATCTCATTGGACAAAAGGCTTATTTTTTTTAGAGATGAGTCAAGGCAGAGGGTGGGAAATTAAGAAGGAGGGGGTGAAAATACCTTGAGCCTAAATCTAAACTGGAGCAAATCTACTCTTTTAGATACATAAACTCAAATCCTTACATACGTGTCATAGCCAAACTCTCGCTTGGGTGCTTAACTCCTATTGATAACACCATGTGCTAACTCAGGCACCCAGGTTTCCCTGTAATGTTCTTACTATGAAGAACAGTTGGTCTTGGGGGAAAACATTTACATAAATGACAGCTATTTTCAGGAAAATTAAAAGTACTGGGTGAAAAAGGAGGCTTTGACATTGTGTGAAATATGGGATTTACACACAGTAGTTTTCGCTATGTGTATACAAATGGGTGATTTACCATATATTGATTCACACACCATTTGTAAGTGTCTAATTTATTTATTTATAGAGATGTATGGAAGCCATGGTTTGAAAAGCAGTTTGCAGAACATCTGGTATGTCAACAAGGTAACATTTCCGTTTACTTGTTGGTAAAAATGTCAATATAATGAACCTGAACTCCACATTGGTTTACACAGATTTCCTGGCAGACAAAGCAGTAATGATTTGCATGTCACTCTTAAGTGACATGTGCCCTCCAGTTTTGAGTAATTCACACAGCTAAGAGGAATAAAGAGACTTGAGCACGTGGCTGGTTCTGTACATGCTCACACAGGCAGCTCAGGCTGTGGTTTGAAACATCTCATCTTGCTTTGACTTCCAGTTTTTCAAAAATGACCTTTGATTTTTCATTGAAACTGAGGGGGTTTTGTTATTTCTTTATTTTTTTGGTGCACATTAAATAGATACAAGAAGAGGTGACAACCTGAAGGCGACTTTAGATCCTGGTAGCATGTAATCCATGAGCCTTCCCTGTTTTCTGCAGGCAAAGTTACTGTACAGGGGTGTGATAGAAGAATCTGAAGATTCTTGATTACTCTTAATAATATGCCAATGGGAATAACAACAATAATACATTATTTACACCTTTTATATTACTGCCTGTACAAGATGGGTTGCATCAATCACACAGCAATTTATGCACTCTGTGACTCATTTGCCTGGCACTTTTTGAATAGGAAAGTCATTTTGTACAAAGAGGGTGGTAAAACACTGGCACAGGTTGCCCAGAGAGGAGGGGAACGCACCGTTCCTGGAGACATTCAAGACCAGGCTGGGTGTGGTTCTGAGCAACATGATCTAGTTGAGAATGTCCCTGCTCATTGCAGGGAAGTTGGACTAGATGAGCTTTGAAGGACCCTTTCAACACAAACTGTTCTATGACTCTGTGGTTCTATTCTATGTTGATGATACTGAGTGGCAAAAAACCCTCACTTCAACATAGAATCAGAGTTAAAGTTCCTCTAGTTTCACCCCCCTGCCACAGGCAGGGCCACCTTCCACTGGAGCAGTTGCTCCAAGCCCCTGTGTCCAACCTGGCCTTGAGCACTGCCAGGGATGGGGCAACCACAGCTTCTCTGGGCACCCTGTGCCAGCGCCTCAGCACCCTCACAGGGAAGAGCTTCTGCCCAAGAGCTCATCTCAGTCTTCCCTCTGGCAAAGCCATTCCCCTCTCCTGTCCCTACATCCCTTGGCCAAAGCCCCCCTCCAGGTTTCCTGGAGCCCCTTTAGGCACTGGAGCTGCTCTAAGTTCCTCCCTTAGGGAGCCTTCTCTTCTCCAGCCTGAACCACCCCAGCTCTTTGAGCCTTTAATGCTTCTTTTATGCAGTTAAAAGAACAGTTGCAAGGTGATTATTTTCTTATTCATCCTGTTGGCCAAACTCCATCAGGTGAGGTGCCTGGCCCAGCCCCCAGCAGTTCCTGTGGGTTGTTGCTGGGCAGAGCTCTCCCACAGCTCCCTCAAACCCAGTTTCCACTCCAGTGAAATACAGGGTAGCAAAGTTCTGCAGTGGCACCCCACAGACATCTTGACTGTGGTGCCCGGCATGCAGGATGTGCAGTGGAGCTCCGTTACTTTGCAGTCTCAGCAGATCCTGAGATACTTCCATAGTCCCCAGAATGTGATGAAGTGATTTTTTCTTTTTTAAATATCTTCAAAAATTGCATTAACTGTTAATTAATTAATTAATTAATACCATACTTCTGATTCTGACCCTATTCAAGCAAACTTTTTTATTAATACATTACATGCTTTAAGCCTTTCATTTCATTTTTATATTTCATGTTTTAGCCTGGGCTTTTTTCCCAAAATACAGAACTTCAGTGTCTTCTCTGGCAGATAAGATGCACATGAAACCAGCTATAAGGGAACTTCTATAAAGGTTATGGGGTAAAGAAGGAAGTTCTGGAAGAAATTGAGCAAGACAAAGGATGAAACTGATGAGAAATAAACATATTTGTGAAAAAGTAATGCATAGAAGTCACTAGTTGGGACCTTATTGGCTGATATTAGTTGGGTTTGGCAATTTTTAATGTACCTAAACAATAACAACAAACCCCCTATAAATACCTGCATTTCACTGAAGTTTATTTACTGCCTAGTGTACGACTCCTGATGAGTTTTCCCTCCAGCTGTTTTGATCAGGACATTACATACAATCAGAGCATTATTTAGAGTGCCAGGCATGCTTCCCGCTGCATTAGAATCAGATGGAGTTCCCACAGACCGTGTTGCTGGTACAGTCCTCTGAAGGTCTTTCCCCATTCCCCTTCTGTTGGGCATTTGTTCTTTTTCTTCATCAGGATCGGAAAACGGCACAAGTGAGTTGCAGCCCTAATCCCATCAAGTTTCTTTGCTGTGTCACCAAAACCTGCTCAACTCTCTTTCTACTGTAATTTTCCTGTAACGATGACTTTCCCTGCTGCTTGTTTACACAGATGGAGGCAAAACGTTTGACTGGGAAAAGTCCACAACTGCATCTACAAAACCTCCTTGCACACAAGTGGCTTTTTTTTCTGTGAACTCTGGTTTCTCAGCTTTAGGTTCAGTTCTAAGTTTCAGCTCTCATCTTCCAGACTCCTGGAAAGACCTGGCTCCCTCAATTCACTCTTCTTGAGTTTGAATCACTTGACCACTCCTCTTCATTTTAGTGCTTGTTTCTCTTTCCTACTTTTTCCTGCTCTGGACTAGTAGCAAAACAAGAAACCACCATATCAGCTAAGCCTCCTTCTAATGCACAGACACAATCATCTGTGTGTGTACTCAAGTTGGCTTCTTGGTGGATGCTGAGCCTAGTATTCAGAGGCTGCAGGGACCCTGGCGGCACATACTTATTCCTGGAGTACAGAGCTCCTTGCTTTTGTGTTGCTTTTGTATAAATGCAGGAGGGCTGAAAGCAAAACCACTGATGAATGTGGATCTGGAGGGAAGAGCCTAGCAGACACCTCTAAATGCCTTTGGAAGCTTTGATCACTTGTGCTATGAGGAAAGAGCAGTGACTAGAGGAGGGTTTGGCTGGACTAGAAATGAGGTGGGAAAGAGCATAACCAAAATGAAAAGGCACAGGGTAACAGTTAGTTGAGATGAGAGGCTTATATGGGTTTGAGTTTCATTTTAAGGTTCTGATTTATCTGAGCTGAGCATGGCATCAGCTGAAACTCAGAACGAAACTGGGACACAAACTTAATTGCAAAACCAGCTGAAACCACAGGATGCAGTCACAGAAAATTCTCACTCATTTGAAGCTGGCATAGGGTTTCACTCTGAGCTTCAGCAGGAGGTTTTGGGGGCCCCAGAACAGATTCAGGGAATTAAAATTCAGTTCCTTTCCCAATTTCAATCCTGATGTAGCCAGAGTATTGAGGGAGATGATTCGAGGGCGTCCACACAAGTAGGAGTGACACAAGCAGTAAGTGGCGGGCTGGCATATCGCTTTTCCACCAAACAGTAAGATTTGTAGGGGGATATGTTATAAATGTTGGTGTAAACAGATCTGGTCACCTTAAAATACATTTGCTCAATGCCATGGCAATGAGGGACACAGAAAAGCCAAAGGTCAGTGGCTGTTTCTCTTGAAAAAGAAGGGGCCAAGAACCTTGGATGCACTGAGTCCAGGCAGCCACAGCTCCTGTGCTGCTCTAATTGTCAGCTGTGGGTGCCTGATTCCTGGAAATCAGGGAGAGAGGGAGGTCTGTGCCTGACATCAACAGGCTTGTGGTTGCTTTGAAAAAGCCAAAACAACAGCTTAAAGTGAGTCATTCCCACAGTGTCACTCCCTTGCCTGTCACTGTCTTACTGCCACTTCCTAAGAGAGTATCTCCTGCTCCAGACATTTATCCTACTTTGGATTTTGCTCCTCCTGCCACTGTACTGTTCTTGGCTATAAAGGCAGACTTGGAATCTCAGTAGCCTGAAGTGTACTTTTTCTATACTCGATGTAGATGGAGATCCTGAGGGATGGGTTCAGGCTCAGGGAGGTGTTGCACAGAGAGAGTTCCTGGCACAAGCACTCACCCTGACCTATTGATTGTCCCTTCACCTTGCTGTGGCTCCTTCGTTGTGATAAGGGCAGAGACAATCAGGGAGGAAGGTGCAGAGGTTTTACTTCTTTGTGGTATTCCAAAAAGCCAGGAACTTCTGAGGTTGGGAGACGTGTTGCTTTCAGCATTGAACTGTGCTCTCATTGGGTAACCGGAAGGGCATGGGATTTTCAGGAGGTCCTGGAGGAAGCTGAGGATCTGATGGAAAGCCTGTTTATATCAGGAAAAGTGGGGGATTGGGTAGCAGGGAGATGAATGCTGCTGGGATAGACAACCCGCTGAAACATGCAGGTTTTTCTTGTGCTTTTTGGCATTTAGGGTTAATGGGTGTGAAATCAGGGTATTCACTTCTGCTTTTCATGTGCATGTTCAGTGTGAAGCACATATGGTTTGGAATTTCGCAATTGGTAGATTTCCCCATCAGCTGTGGTTTGTTTCTCAGAGTTTTACAAGGGACGAATGGGATATCACTTGAGGGTAAAACATTAGGTAGTGTATGGGGGAAGGGAGTTACAAGAAAAATAGTATCTGAATGCTGTTTGTCTTACAAGCAAGCATATGTAGGTGTTTATTATTTCTGAAGGCTCTCGTTAGTTGGACATTGACCAATCATGACATTTGTTGCAAGTTACGTCCCCCAGAGTTGTTTCACACAGTTTGGAGTTTGCTTTTTTAAATCCACCATAAATAAAGCCCAGAATTATCTCTCTGTCCCCACAGAGGCAAGTGCGAAGCCCCTGGGAGGACAATGCATTCTCCAAGGAGGTGGAAGAGGGTGTTTGGGTCCTCTCTGCCATACCATGGGCTGAGCAGTGAAGCCCCCAGTTCACACTGTGAGAGGGAACCCCCACTGAGGTCCATGGGAGGTGAGACGATGGTCATTTCATTAAAACAGAAACTGAGTCCAGACAACTCCAAACCTTCTGAACTGCCTTTCCAAGCTAAAGCACAAGCATGGTGAGGAACGGCTGAGGGACCTGGGGGGTTCAGTCTGGAGGAGAGAAGGCTCAGGGGGGACCTGATCACTCCCTACAACTGCCTGAGAGGAGGATGGAGCCAGGAGGGCGCTGGGCTCTGCTCCCAAGGAACAAGGGATGGGACAAGAGGAATGGCCTCAGCTGCACCAGGGCAGGGTTAGATAGAGCTGAGGAACAGTTCCTTCCCCAAAGGGTGCTCAGGCATTGGAACTGCCCAGGGCAGGGCTGCAGTCACCGTCCCTGCAAGTGTCCACACACTGTGGAGACGAGGCCCTCAGTGCCACGGGTTAGTGCTGGTATGGCATGGCAGTGCTGGGGTATGGTTAGATTTAATGATCTTAAAGGTCTTTTTCAGCCTCACTTATTCTGTGACTCTCTGATCATCCTGGGCTGCATCAGAGATCCTTGTGTTGGTGTTCGCAGGTTTGCACGTTGTCGACACCTCCCGTGCTGCTGTGGGAGCCAGGAAGGCTGCAGCCAAGTGACTTTCCCTTTCAGCCTGTCTGACTGTATCAGGGAAGAAATAGTGTCTGTTTATTTAGGTGAGATATTAGTCTGCCCCTGGAGCTCCAGGTCACTGTAAATGTAACACAAGCCCTATTTCCTGTTAGGAAAGGGGAAAAAATATGCCTGTGAATTGTCTCTGATGTGCTGCCAATTGTCAGAGAAGATTCAATTTGGTGGAGAATTACTGTGCTCTTAAAGAGCTGCACTGGTGACAGAGATTTAGGGCAGCTTCTACTGCCAGAAATGGGAGATTTGTCTTTGATTTCCCTAAAACCAGAATTGCGGCTGCTACCGAGTTGCTCCTCTGTGTTGCTCAAGGCAACATGACTGAGTTGGAAGGGAGGTTGAGGCAATGGTCCAGGTTAATGGGACTGTTGCAGGATGCAAAGGGGGATACCTCCACATGATTGAAGGGCATACCCTACAAAGGAGGCTGGGCAAGTGTTTGGGGTGAGTCTGGGAGGTGTCGGGGCAGCTTTCTATCAATGCATTTCTATGAGAGAGGAGAAATGGCATTTTCTTGCCACTGAGCCAAAAGGCCAGGCCAAAAGTGATAAGAATTTACTCTCTGTGTGTGTGATGCACATATGTGTTCACTGTTAATCCAATAAAGTAAATATGTGACCTGTGGAATGACCCACAGCTGCTACAATAAATAGTGCTATAGATCACTCATGTATTTTGCTTTCTTTTGCATTTCCTGTATCAAGGTCAATTTCAGCTGTCATCTAAGCAGGGTACGCCTTCAACAAATACAGCAACATGAGGACAACTGAACTAGGTTCATCTATTTAGTCTCTCTTATGATAGAAAACCCCCACATATCTCCTCCAACTGTCAATGATGTATTTTTCCCTTAGTTTTTTATTACATTTATTGCAAGGATTAATATTTCAACTGGGTGAAGGTCTAGTGGTCTTAAGTTAAGCTGATGTTGACAGAGTAGGCCAAGCAATATCCTTGTGTTATTAATATATTAAATATTATAAAATACTCATAGAATCTCAGACTGGTTTGAGTTGGGAGGAACCTTAAAGCTCCTCCAGTTCCAACCCCCTGCCACAAGCAGTGACACCTCCCACTAGAGCAGCTTGCTCCAAGCCCCATCCAGCCTGGCCTTAATTCATCTTCCAACATTTCCTGTGACAAAGAAATAAAAAATGAAGTCTATGGACTATGCCCATGAAATCGGCCATATGTTAACTGGGTATCAAACAGGCAGTTCTCAATGTGTCAATGTGTCAGTGATGAACCTTCCACAAAAGAGACCTTCTTTTTCCTGGTAGCCTTTGTGTCAGAGTAATTGTTAAATAAAGGCTGTATAATCCATATAAATGACCCTAACAAGACTTAATTTTTATTTAGCTTGCCACTGCAACAAACAATAGCTTGCTCAATGGCTGGAAGGAGACCAAAAGTAATGCCAAAAGCATTTCTTTTGGAAGAAGGCAAAGGGTATAAGGGATATGTTTTGGCCTTTGGGTCCCTTCTCATGGTTGTTATTGCAGAGCTGGGAGGGTGATTAGGTGTGACTGAACCAGTGCCCAACATTTTTCTCTCCCCAGTGCTTTCAGGTGGAAGGCACACATTAAACACTATCTCTCAGTCTCTGGGCACTCACCCTGCTAATGTCTGAGTATCTCTGAATCAAGGCATGCCTCACATCAGCAAAAGCCATCCTCCCTGAGGTCCTTTGAGACAGGGTAACTCCTCTCATGCTGTGGTCCAGGCTCCAGGCGATGATGCCGAGGTTTAGCATGTTCTCTCCAGCCGTTTCTAAAGTTCATCCAGGTTTCTCCTGGAGGGCTGGATCTCGGTGGGGGGGAGAGTGAGGGGGTAAACCCGAGCCCGATGGCTGTGGGATGGGATGATGGCACAGGGGTAGGAAGTGCCCGTGCTGTGGCTGCCCTTGGGGATGTTCCTGGCCCTTCGACTTTCCCAGAAGTGCCTCATTCTGTGGGAAGCACAGAAACTGCTCAGAGTCGAAACATGCACTTCTCCCAAACATGCACTTCTCCCACCGTGCCCTCGTGTCTCTGAGCAATGCTGCTGCAGGCAGGGGAGAAAACAATCCAAATGCATCATCTTATTCCATCAAATGCTGCTTCACAGAGATGTGGGGTCAGAAGTCAGTGCTGCAGCCTGAGCTATGTGGCTGCAAGGCTTGTGGCTTCTCCAGGAGCCACTGCAGTCTCTGTGCTGGGCTGGTCTCCCTCCCTTGCTGCCCCTGTCCCACTCTCCAGAATTTGTTTTCCACATCCTTGGCTTTTGGTATAGCTGATTAAATGCTGATTTCTCTCTTGTTCCTTCAGCCTTTTGCTGGCTGCCTCCTAAAAACATTAGGCTCATTGTTGCAGCTCTGATGCACTGAAACATATGTATGCATATATAATACACATCTATGCATTTGGTATAGTTATATTGAGGGAAACAAGTGGTTGGACATTAATTTTGCACTAAATGAAGGTGAAAGGTTATTAACAAGAAAAAGATGTTGGGAAAAGCTTCTCTTTCCATCTCCCTTCGCCTGTGCTCTGAAATCTCTTTTAGAGGAGATTCTTTCCAGTCACCCTAAATCCTATTAAGCCGTTTTCTTTTTATTTTAGTCAATTGAAAAATATGCCATTATTGCTCGAGGAATTTTGAGATCTGCTTTGAAAGGCTAAAATGGACTTAATCTGTTTCTTGTGTGATAAGTACATTTTAAGCTTCTTGGTCTGTCTGCACTGAAGATGTCAGAATTTAATGCTTTAATATCAGTGTAAGTGGTAGGCCTTTTAATACACTTTCTAGCGTAACACTCTGAAATACTTCCCACATTTACAGACATATATCCACAGAAGACAAGCACTATTTAGGATGTACGTGGACATATCTGAAATACCCAGGGGAAAAGTGTCTGCTACTACAGTGTCATGAACTGTTGGGAAAAATAACTATTACTCACCAAATGTAGGATCCAGTTCCTGGGGAAAAGATAATTCCTCCTGAAAACACCTGCAGGGTGAAGTTTATTCCCCTTCTGTCAGTCTGAGTAACAGAGTAAGGATGCTGTAATAAATGATGACACAGGCTGAAAAAGATGTAAGAGGTTGGAAATGAAATCATTAATCCACTGCACCAACTCTGCTGCATCTGACACCAGCCAGAGATACTGGACTGTCACACGTTGCTTTTACCCACAGGTTTCTCTCCTCATGTGCACTATTTTGCTTGAGGGGTTTTGTTTCAGCAGCCCTGAATCTTATCCCCTCTGTGAGCAGGTTTAGGTACACAGGAGTGCCCATCTTTGGCTCTGATTGTATCATCTACATCTCCTGCAAAAGGAAGTATTGCCTTAAAATCTGCCTGTGCTCCTTCCCTGGCTGCAATCTGCTGAGCTCCATGGGTAGCCCATAGAAGACATCTTAAAAAGGTTACCACGAAGTTACACAGAGAGTAGCCAGCGTCAATTTTCAGTTTATTATTCATGCTGTTAAATATGACCTGAAATTTGTATCATTGTATAACCAGATATCAAGCCCCCCAGTTCCTATATGGCCACTCTCTTCCTCCCCTTCACCTTCCATTGCTGGTTATCCAGAGAAATGAAAATCCAATGCGAGTTTCTGCTACTGACACGATGACTGTCAAAAATACACAAACTGTGGGTTTTCCTTTCTGCATGCTGAAAATGAAGGAAAAAGACCTTTAATGTATGCAAAGTTCTGCTATTCTCTTTTCTTCTTTGAGCTAATAAAAGGTATCATTATATTATCACACTTGTGTCCCTTCCACGTTTACCCTGGCCCATATTCTGCTCTACAACAACAAGATCATAAAACATCCCATGAGAAACCCTAGGTTAAGTTTATTTGACTTTCTTTTTTTTACCCTATGTTGTAATCAGGATTGTTTTGCTAACTGAGTTCACTGAGGTAGTTTTTGGTAAAGGCTAAGGTTTGCTTAAGTGGCCAGAAAGAAAATACATCGGACTGGTTTATGCCTTGCCACCCTGAATTGTAATGTTTTGTTTATTATGACCCTGGGCATGTTTTATTGGTGAGTGGAGAGGTCACAGCCTCCCATTTAGAACCTGTGTTTGTGCTTTACAGGTTCTGGGATTTGAAACCACAAGCAACTGCCGAACTTTCTGGCTGCCTTAGGTAACCGTGACCAAGCAGCCAGACCAGGTCCTGTCCCCTGTGGTCAGCCTGCCCGGAGCAGAAGTGTGACGCTGGCCTGTGACTGGCGCTCTCCAAAAGAGCTGGAAAGAAAGATGTGGCTGAAATCTTCCCACCACAGCACACTCTGCTCTCTTTCCAACACATTCCCAGCCTATTGCTCTTTTTAATGATCTTAAATTTCGAGCTTTCTAGTAGATGCTTTCTTTTGGAAATGAATTTGAGTTCATGCCCCACCTAGACAATATGTCAAAAATACACTCAACTTCTGTAGCAGTGGATCACAGGATAATAACTCAGTGGAAAGGCTCCACAGGTGGAAACCTGTCTTAGGGATGTATCCAGTGCTTTGCATTTCCAAAGAAGTCAGAGGTGGAACAAAGGTTCCTTCACTTCAAGAGCCTCAGACTGCTCAGTGAGAGAAGTAGCATTACCAGGCAATGATAGGAGATGGGGCAAGCTTGGAAAAAAATGAGGCAAATTTGCTTTAAATCTCTTGAAACAGAGGGGTAAAATTTCTCACATAAAGCCATCACGTGAGGGATGTTAAGGTGTCTGAAGAGCAGCCATGCACTAATTTTTGTGCTGTTTGATTTAAAAGCTGAGTAATTATTGTATAACACAAACATGCGGACTCGATCTTGCAGGTCTTTTTCAATCTAAATGATTCTGTGATTCTGTATATTTACTGCAATCAGTGGAATTGCAACATTCCACCCTGGATGCTCAATATTCAGGTGTTTTACTGCTGCTTGTTTCATGTACAGCCTGCCTCAGGGGTATTCAAAATGAGCTTGGTCTGATGTTCCTCAAATACCTTGTGTGTCCACGGCAGATGCCAAGTTCTGGCAGGTTCTGAGAATAATGAATTCTCATTAGCCTAATGAGTCGTACCTATTTTATAGTGGGGGAAACTGAGGCCTAGAGAGTTTATTGCCCACATTATGCCACTCAACCCACAGCAATCCCCTGGCTTGTGATTTTCTACCACTCACGCCTGAATTCTGTTTATCTGATGATATTTTATGTCGCTAATGCAAATGGTAACAATGCTGGTGCAGCCATTCCCTCCCAAAACAAATATCACAGGGAAGCTTCTACACAAGCAAATTCTGTTGACCAGCATTAACTGGTAAATCTCCTTTAAATATTTCTAAATTCAGCAAGTTTGGTTTCATCCCTCTGTTGGAAGACTTCTGTTAGATACATGCTTTTCCTGGTGAAATTGTTCCGCTTAAACCAAGTGATCTCTTTGGATGTAAAGCTAATATATCATGAATACAACAAAAATACACAATCTTCTTGCCAAGATGTATATTTTTCTTCCATTCTCTGTGTTTTCTGATGTTATTTTTGTCATGCCCATTTACTAAACATATATAGGTTCTTCCTATTTACTTCAAGATTTCTTGTGGTTTCCCCAGAATTACACAAATAATTCATAGCTCAGCTCTCAGAGGAAAGCTTTATCTGAAAGCAAGCCTAGATCTCTTCTCTAGGGAAGAGATCACCCCACTGACTCCACATGGACAGGTATTGACAGGCTGTCACTGCTGGACTAACAGCAGGGGAGTGGGGATTGATGAGGAGAATGATGAGTCCTCCGAGGGGGTTTACAGATTTTTGGTACTAATAACTTTACTTCTGGTTTCACAAGCACATTAAAATGAAAACCAGTGTGTAGTCATACGCAAAAGAAAGCAGCATGAATGCAATGAATAAGGATAAATGCATGATGCTGTCCCAGGGCATGGGCTTCAGAGGAGGGATGAGACTAACTAGAGGGGAATAGGCATAAAAGCATTTATCTCCTGAGAAGATATTTGGGAACTTGGTGATAAAGGCAACATGGTGTAAGACCAGAAGCTTTTTTTTGTACAGATCGGCATATTTTTACATTTGCTCCAGCTCTCCGTGCCTGATAATCATAGAATCATAGAATAGTTCAGGTTGGAAAGGACTTAAGGCTCATCCAGTTCCAGCCCCCCTGCCATGGGCAAGGACACCTCACACTAAACCATGCCACCCAAGGCTCTGTCTAACCAGGCCTTGAACACCACCAGCGATGAAGCATTCACAACTTCCCTGGGCAACCCATTCCAGTGCCTCACCACCCTCACAGTAAAGAATTTATTCCTCATATGCAATCTAAACTTCTCCTGTTTAAGTTTGACCCACTACCCCTTGTCCTATCACTACAGTCACTAATAGAGTCCACCCCCAGCATCCCAATAGGATCCCTTCAGATACTAGAAGGCTGCTATGAGGTCTCCACTCAGCATTTGCCCATCAGCACAGTATGGGAAAACTTTTCCCACCAGTCAGTGTACATTGGCAACGATTCTGCTTTCCACTCTGAGAATATCCCCCTCTCTTACCAGCAGAAGTGATGAGAGTCTAGCTTTGTTTGTTTGCCTTACCCCCCTAAGAGTAGGCTGTTCCCGAAAATGCTCATAACTGATTCTTCCTTCAGGTATATGTTCCTCCCATGGGTTCTCAAGCTGTGGTCTGTAGGGTATGAATAGCACATGAAGTCATTCCTGCTGATGCCCACAATGAAGCATTAGAAAATCGTGCAGTGATTGGCATCTCAGTGAAGGGCAAACATACAGCAATACCCTTCCTTTACCAAACCAAATCCTCGAGTTCAGCTCTGGGAACTGTGTATTTGCGGATCAGTCATCACTTGGATTTTCTACCTCTCTTATTTGTCCATTCTTATTTATTCCATCTTCTTTTAATTCTATTTTGAGCCTGATCCTGCAAGCACCAGCTGGCATGGTTGTGTAAGTAGTGCCTACTGTCCAAAAGTGCATGTGCTTCATGGCAAAACAGCCCTTGAATCTGCTCACAGCTAGACTCTCTTGTTTCATCTTGCTGCAAGGCAGTGCTTTTGAATGTGTGTGTTTGGGGGGGGAGTGCAAGGGTTGGCAGTTTGCTGGCCTGGAAAGGGACCAGACGCTTGTCCCCTGGGTATGCTGGCTTGCACGTTAAGTGGAAACTTTCATTATTTACCAACCAGTCAAAATGATTTTGCTATTGACAGAGGTTTCATTATGTCAGCCATTCCAGTCTTTGAAAACATGGGCAAAACAGAGAAAAAGTGGTGGCAGGGAGGGGCAAATTCCATTTCTTCCTAAATTGAGTGGAAACATCTTCAGGAAAATTAAAGAAAAACAAGAGAGAAGGAGAAGAGCAAAAGAAATGACTGTAGCCAAAGCCACTTTCCTCTTTCTTTTTCAATCTCCCTTCCAACATGCTCCTGGTAAAATCATTACAAAGGCCGTTTATTTTTAAAATTGAAAGATTGGGGAGAGTCATAATGAGATATTATGTGTAAAAGTTGCACATAAATTTCCTTCTGTCATATTTTGGGCTTGACTAACGCATCCCCTTGGCAGGCCTGAGGGAAGCTGATCGCTTTAGTATAGATTGTGTGTGCTTCAATAATATTGCCCAAGGACAGAGCTACTGGGTGGCTGAGCTGGCTACATGCTGATTTAAAAATTAGCTGGGCTTTTATTGGCCACACTAAATTGCTCTCAAAGAAAAGAAAAGTTCTACACCAGAGCGAAGCAGCATGTTTGGAGCAACACTCCACTCTTTTGTCTTTTGGAGAATGTATTTTTGTTACTCACTGGAGAGTTTTGTTTTCTCACCTTTATGGAGAAAGGTGAAGTGAAAGAAACTGTGCACCATAGAGAAAAAGCCTTGCGTTGAGTGTTTGGTCTCTGCGGTCTTTCCTTGTAGGTTGTCTTGCACAGATCTCAAGGATACGGAGTTTGACAATCGGATGTTATGCTGCATCATGGTCTCAGGTCAAAGGGGTCTGTCTTCCCTTTTTAAGTGTAAGGACACAAGATGCCATAAGCCTATTACAGAAGTGCCCTAAAGCCTTTTTGTTACTGTGTTTGTGATTAGGTGAGTCTGAATTTTACTGTCACATCTCTAGCCTGTGGGCTGTATCCCTTCTCTGAGTTATGAGCTTGTCTTGAAGGCCGTAGGAGTCATGCTTGGTTTTTCCTCCAAGTTTGGTGGGCCCTGATGAAGACTTTATTTCTTTCTTCATATTTTGTCTTCATTGTCCCCATTGCTCTCTTTCTGAGGTTTTAGTGCTTCCAGGATCTCAGCTGAGGGATCTCCAAAGCTGCCAAGAGCTGTGACATTTCCTTTTCCTTTCCTTTCTTGGTCTAAACCAAAAACTAGTCTTCAAGGAAGTGAAACCCATCAAAGAGCAGAAGAATAAATAATCATTCATAACAGTCTTTGCTAATATGCCTAATTTAGAGCTCTGGAGTCCAAGTCCCAGCCACATCTCCTCTGCAGTCCATTTTTTCTGAAACACTTGACCTCCTGACTTACTTTTTGACCCACCAGGCTACCAAATATCAAATGGAAAAAGGCATGACCAAAATGAGAGGTTTAAAAGGATAGTTTTTAATGTGGAGGAAGGCTAAATTCATTGTAACTGTAAACAGGGTTTTTTGGCATGAGCCAGATCTGAACACCCTTATACTTGTGGCAAACCTGAGTGAATCTGAGTTTCACATCTAGTCTGTGCCTCAGTCCTGTGCTAAAGGAAAATTTGAACTGGAGCTTGGAAAGCAAACACTTCAGCTCCATAGGTTCAGGTAATCACACTGTACTAAACCTCCCAAGCTTGTCCTATTGGAACTTATAGTTAATTAAATTAAGATTTCACTCTTCTTCAGTGGTATCTCCATCTCTGGGTTGCAGCCTTGGGTGAGGTTGAAAGTCATACTTGCTTCCTTCTCTTCAAGGCAGCTTTGTCTAAAATCAGCTCCAGAATCAAAAGCACCATGTGCACCTATTAAAGCTCCCTCACCACAATCAGCTCTGCCAGCATAGGCAGGTAATCCAGTGCACTTTCATCTTGTGCATGTAAAAGAAGGCATCAGGGTTTATTAAAGAGTTTGTGTTGCTAACGTGTCATACATCAAGCCATTAATTAAGAGAAATTCCTTCTTCCCCATTTGGGTGACTACATAATGCTGCCGGCGTGTATATATTATCCATGTCTCCCCACCCTGGCCTAACCCAAATGTTGCCTGATGGATTGTACCCCAGAGAAGCTCCAGCCTCTTCAGGTAATTCAATTGCTGAGTCTCCAAAACCAAGGAATTAAAGAAACCACTGCACTGGGCTCTACTCCCCTTGTAATTAGTAGCAGATCAAGAGGAGTGAAGTGGGGTGCGGTGCGTACATGTGTTCCCAATCACAGCCCACACAATGAAAATGTTTTCTTTCTGGGACAATCTGAAGAAACCTCACGGGAATCTGGGCTCTTATATATATATATGCATGTAATAATAATAATAATTATCCTCATTAGAAAGTTAACTCTGAAGCTCTGCTACTTGCTTTTGAAATTGGTGGGTGAGCTGGGTGATGGGCCAAAGAATCCCAGCACAACCACGCAGGACCTCTTTTGAGGCTGATGCTGGCCTGCCTTCAGCTGGGGCTGGGCAGTTCAGATGGGTACATCCTGTGTCTGTCTGTTTTCCCACTGTGTGCACCACATGGAAACTGGTTGGTTTTGTAATGTTTTCCCACCCAGCTTGGATCCCACAGCAGTCACAAAGGGGTTGAACAATCCAGGGTGGTCAGTGAAGCAGCACACACTCACCTAACAGCACCCCAGATTTATGAGTTTCTCACAAATCCTCCCCCTCCAAGTTCCTGAGGATCAGGGACACATAGTGGGATGCTGGACTGTTATTTTACAGAGGGTAACAATATTATCCCTCAGACTGAGCCATAGGGTATAATTAGAGCTGTTCAGGAATTCTCTCATTAAAAGTCTTTTGGTTGGAAAATAACAATTCTTTGAAACCAAACTTTTGGAAGTGACTGGAAGGATTTAGGTTTCTCCCTGACAGGCAGACCTGGATACCAAAACTATCTTTAAGTCATTAATTAACAGCCTGGCACTATCACTGCATTACTAATTCAGTAATGACATTAACACAAATGCCACACACCACTAGCTAACAGTTCACTCCATCATGAAGATAAAATGGTTATGTTGGAGGTGGGATGCTTTACCTAATAAGCCATCCCACAAATAACTTGCATCCCACAAATAACTTGCAGGCGAACATCAGTTTGGTACCCAGCACTCATGGCAGTTATCTAATCCTGCCTGAATATGGCACTTGCAGGTGTAGCTCCAGCATGCCAGTCAATCCTAGCAGGAGGACCAGCAGGTATCCTATGGAAGTAGTACTCTCCAGATCCCAACATGTCCTGGGCTGGGTGGGGAAGGAAGGTGCTAGAAAAGCTGTTTGGAAGACAGGTCAGGTTTCCAACCTCTGTAAATTATAGAATATAGCAAATTAAAACCAGTAGACAACCGTGCAACCTCATTATGTTCACTGAGCACCTCCTGACCTAAATATGAAGAGAGTATTTTAATAAAGAAATTTGCTACTGCTCAAGGACTTTGGTTTCTTACATGACTTCTGTTTCAGTGAAATCTACTCAGTTCTCTGGGACAGGCTGGCTTTGATGAATACTCAGATTTGAAGGATTCTGGAAGAAATTACTGAGTGGAACTTCTCAACATTTCGTAAAGCAAGCTGGGCTTTTCCTTTGAAGGTGACCTTATGATTTGAAATTTGAGAGTGGATTTTTTAGATAGGAAATAGTCAAATTTTGAAAGAGCAATGTGAACTTCTCAATATTTCTGTTGACCTGATCTCATTCTGGTATCTGTCAGTTAGAGTTAATAGTGCAAAGAGAAAATGGTTGAGACAATACCTTAGAAGCAGGAAAATCTACTGAGACAAGTGATTCAGGAATTTCAAGAAGAAAAACCTTTTCCCCTCTCCTTCAAGTACCATTTGCTTGAATGCCATTGAATGTCGGGTTTACATTTGGCTGAATTTCCTCCTTTTTACAGATTTTTAGTTTGCATTTAGGAAAAAAAAAAAAGCTTGGAAATCTATGTGGTAGCTCATGAGGATGTGCTCCTGGCAAATGTTCCTACATCCTACAGATCCCAGAAAGCAAACACAGGAGATTTACTCCTAGAAAGTCAGTTTCAGGGAAAATCCAGGCATTGTAAAAGAGTGAGAAGATCCTTGAGTCACTGTTGGTGTGGCCTGGGCATTGGATGTGATGGTGATTGGGAAATGAAGGTTGGGGTTTAGGGTCACTGCAGCAGAGAAATCAGCCACTAGTGATTAGAAGAATGAGGCTACCAAGACAGAGAGAAGATTGTTTCTTATGTGATATGAGTTTGTGTCCGTGCTGTATTTCCAAAGGGACTGGAAGCCTAAGTTAACCCATCTTGAGATCAAATAGCAGTGCCTGCTTTAATGCTTTTCCCACCTCCACCCCCCGAAGTCTGTTTATTATGAACTCATTTGAAATAACAAAATATGGGATGTCAGTTTATTCAGGCTAAATTTTAGCACAGACTTCTGTGCATTGGGAAAACTGATTCTGAGTTAAAATCACTTATGAATTCTGCAAACCTTTTGGCTTCTCTTTGTAAAATTTCCTGAATAAAGATGGGTTCATTTTTAAGAATAGCCTTTTCTATCTCAGTTCTGTTTTCAGATACTTTCTGTGATCTGTTGCAGGTCATTGGTTCACTACTGTAGGAGTTTCCTTTTGATGTTTAGGAAGCAAAGGACAGACCATTTGAAAAGACACCAATGAGCAAATCAATTGCCCATGTTTTAGTTTTCGGGGAAGTTTCCACACTAAGCCTATTTTGACTCGCATAGATTTTTGCCCTAGATTTTAGTCAGAAACAGAACTCAGTAAACTTGAGTCTAGCCTGAAATGAACATCTGAAGCAACAGACAGGCTCTGACTCTGAATCTCAGTCTTCAGCTGAGATCTGTGGATGTGTCCACCATATCTCAAGACCAAATTATAATTCCTACCTGAACACCATCTGACAATGCATAAAACTAGTACAAATGTTTTTCCGTAAGCCCTCAGTGCTTGGTTTAGTCTGATATTTTTAAACTTGAAAACAAAATTATCCGAGTTACATTTTCACAGACATAAAAATTGAGGCGTTTCACATACACAACTATATTATCAGAAGCGTTTGTGCATTGGACCACCCTATTTTGTGAAGACCGTTGCTGGAATGGCTGTGCAGATGGACAGATCTGCAGTGCATAGGCACTTAGGGAGCATATTAACTGCTATTGAGCATGTAGATGAGGTACACTTTTTGTGTGCACAATTAAACACTCCAAAGTTTTGACAACAAAGGAATCATTATGTTCCTGAAAATGTTTATTATATAAATATTGTCCTTTCTGGTTCAGTAGTGTATTATTCTCATTCCTTTTGTATAGCCATAAAACTATCCCTGCTCTTGCTTTTCCTAACTGGTGTAACTGGAATGTGGAATGCAACAGCTGGTTAACTCTGCAATGATCCAAGGGCAGCAGAAGACAAGGAGTGCAGAGGGGGCTTCCTTCTTCTGCCAAGTATGGAACTAAGCAGCTGCTTTGTATTTTCACATGAACAAAACAGTTTTGTTAACTGCTTCATTGCCAAGGTGCAGGGTTTATGCCATGGGATATGGTTGTTGGCCCAGAGGATTGCTCAGCTTCAAAAGGCTTAGTGATTCTCCTTTTGTTTGAAGTAGTGGCTGACAGCATCTAGGACAAAGGATTCTGTCACAGGAAGAATAATTGTAGGACAGCATTCAGTCAATCAACTTTATTTCCTCTCTATTGCATTAAGCATGCCCATCTGTGAAAAAATCTCCCCTTAAAAGAACATTCTTAGGTTTGCAAATGCTCAAAAGCTGGTAAATGCAAATGGAGAAATACGCTTTTTGGTCATGTTTAATTGTATAAAATAATTGACTTATAAAAGGTCTAGTTCTCCCTGGCACAAGGCAGGGTGGGCTCCATCATCTAAATGCTGTCAAACCTGTTCTTTAACCTCTCAATTTCTTTCAAAAAGAAGTGTGGCTTTTTATTATTGTAGGGAGGCTACATTAAATCTGCCCAGAACTGAAGATCTGCGTCTTATTATGAAGATGGGAAGGTGAAAGAGGAAACTACTGTTAATTAAAAGAAAAGTGAGATTCATATTTTTGAAGTGATACTGAGAAGAGTGTATTTTACTCTTCAAAGGAAAGTCAGCCTGGAGAAACTGAGATAAGAATTACAGGGGCAGAAGTTTAGCCTTGTGTTATATATTTGCATCCAAAGTTGCTCCTACTTTGTTGGAGCATGGATGCTGTGGCAAGGATAATTAGGAAGAGGCTAATTGAGAGTCTTAAGATGCTGTGTCTGATGTGTACTCATGTACAAGTAAAAGAGAGAATCTAGTGGAGGTGCAGTTGCAGTCTCAAAAAGAGTTTCTGGAGGAAGTGGAAAATATTCAAGCTCCAGGCTCCAACCAGAAAAGGAACAAAGTTCATGAGACTGTGAAGTACCAGAAACCAGCCCATGGACAAGTTGCTGGAAAGCCACTTGTGTGGCCTGTGCGTGCAGTAGAAATGCTGACCTGCTGGCAACTCTCCTCCTTAGAGGAGAAGCTGGGACATGAGTCCCTGATGGGGCACAGCCCTGGAGCCTTGAATAGTGCGGAGCACAAGCCTGTCCATGGTCACTGTACTCACAATATTCAGTAATAAATTAAGTGGGTCTAATTGGGCTGTGAACTATGTTATGTGTAACTTAGGGTGTCTGTGAGGGTGGGTGCTCACAGCAAGTTCTACAAAGTCATAATATTGCAGATGGGAAGGAAACATTTGCTTACAATATGATATAAGGAAATGGGACAATGTTCACCCCCATAGGCATGGAACAGGGAGTCATGAAACGCCAGGTTTCAAGCTGAGTATTTGCATGCATCTCCCAAATATTGTGTGGACTCACAGCAGGGCAAGACCTGCTGAATTCTAAACAAAGACAAGGCAATTAGAGAGTGATCCAATTGCAATGCTGAATGCCTGTTCTCTGTATTCTGTTTATTCATAGCCTGTTTAAAGTCATCTTTGAGTTTAACTTGCTAATCAAAGCATTCTTATTCATAAGTCTTCCTGTTTTGAAGGGTGGAGGGGGAGTGAAGCAAGGCAAGACTGATAAACAGGGTGAACTGTTTTAGGGAAGACAATGATTCTCCTTCTGGAGATAGCATCTTTCAGAGATATAGACTCAGGAATATTTTTAGGGAAAGCAGGAGATGACGAGCATTTGCAGTCAGACTGGTATGGGTCAGTGTGGGTGCTAACAAGGCCAAATGCCAACTCTGGGAAACAGTACCTTCCATCAGGCATACACCAGAAGGAAGCAGATAGGAGAGGAATACTCTGAGTGGACCAAAGCTTCACATCAGTGCTCAGTGAGTGGGGCTGCAGGTAAAAGAGTTGCCAAGAGCAACAGGGAGGACAAGACCATGAGACCCCAGGCTCCTCTGCATTCTGAGGTTGCAAAGCACTGTGTGAACGAAGCCACGAACTGTAGGAGGTGGGAAGTGGGCCTGCAGGAGGATGCACTTCTGGACCTGCCTATGCCATGGAGCCCTGGGGCAGGGATGAGAAAATGGGCTAATCACAGCTCTCCTGTTGCTTCAGGCACTGCAGACTTCTACTTTTCCTGCAGGTCTAATAGGTTCACTATGGTCTGTGTCACAGGGATGCTGGAGGTGGTGGAGCAGAGCCTTGAACCAAAGAACAGCTGTCTAACTTCAACTCTGAAAACAGTGTCTCTGTTACCTTATCTTTGGCATATCAAACTCATGGTGACTTATTCTCATCTTTGTGATTCAGGATCTCTTCTTTTCCTGTCCTTATCAGACCGCTCTGAAGAAACATCCATGAGTATCTGAGAAGCATTTGGGTGCAGTCATGATCAGCCTATTGAAAAACCTATAAGGAAATTGATAATTAGGTACTTGATGAAGGGTTTGAAAGATGTGTCATATATAGTGCAGGGGAACTTGTTTAAGCAGAAGAAACATACATTAGTCTTCACTGGCAAATGCTTTGACCACTCCACCCAAGTCTTGGAAGGCAGACACAGGGACTGTGAGAATAAAACCTTAGGACCACTGTAGGAAAGGATCTTGTTCGAGACCATCTTAAGAACCTGAATGTACACAAGTCTGTGGGACCTGATGAAATCCATCCACGGGTCCTGAAGGAGCTGCAAATGAAGTTGCTAAGCCACTGTCCATCAT